>ML682272.1:178932-189019 GCA_007922195.1 Podocnemis expansa
AGCCAGACTAGCCCTAGTCACATGAAGCCCAGGCTCCTGTATTTCCCACTGACTTCCAAGCTGGTAGTGGGTACTCAGCATTTCACATGATTTGGCCCATCTGTGAGACTGGGGGCCATGTTCCTGGGACCTTTCCAAACACCTGAGTTGGTCCAGAGAAGACCCTGCCAGGTCTGGGAGCCTGGGGTTACTGGAAGCTCTTTGCAAATCTGATCTCCCTTGGAGGAGATTCTCTTCCCAACCCCTCTCTATCCACAGATGGAAAGGGGAAGCCATAAAGAAAAAGGAAAATGCCACTCACTTGGTGTAGATAATGGCCCAAAGATGGTGGATGTCTCGCTCCTCCCACTCCAAGCCTGAAGCAGGCTGAAGTGAGTCGTTCCCTGGGGGTTCCCCTGCCCAACCAGTGAGCAGGCTGTGGAACGTGATCTGTGGAAACAAGGGACAGAAAAACTCAGTCCAAGGCAGGGGTTGCAGAAAAATGACCTAGTATGGAGCTGACAATACTTCAAATGTTCTCATATCCTGCTTTTTTACATTCATCAATGAAACCTTCTCCCTCTGGGCTGTAGGGACTGGGACCCCTCCCTACCCACATGAATCAGGAGTGCAGAAGTGAAGCCACTGGTTTCTTCATTCCAGGCCCCTCCTCTAACCACAGTTGTCTGCACATGCCCACAGCTGGCATCTGCAGCCAGCATTTATGGCAAGAAAAAACAAAAATTCCAAAGTTAGGCCTCGCACTTACTTCAGGACCCTAAATTCTCTCAATCCTCAAGGACAGACTTGCTGTAGTGAAACAACAGGATTCTGCAAAACTGGCCAGAATTCCCTGTTTTGTCTGGATGATGTCAGGGTCTCTCTCTGAGGTCAAAACCTCCCAAGCTTTTTTGCCCCAAAAGCTGAAAACTTGCCAGGAAGCTCCTGTGATGTCATAACCCCTGCCATCCTTCAACTGCCTGACTGATGGCCGGCCCCCGCCCAGCCCCTTTGGAAGGTTGTGCTGCTTCCCGTGTATCTCCCTCTACAATGGCTGGAGATTCTAGGGATCAAACAGTTCATTCAATAAAACATCCCCACGCCACGCTTAGTTCTTCAAAAATTATTCAGCTTTATGGTAAGAAGAGACCAGCAGAAAATTTAATCTGACCCCACATATACCTCAGGCCTCCTGTATAGCTTAATAGCTTCCAGAAAGTCTTCTGTGTTTTAAAGGCCTCAGGAGAGGAAGAATCCATCCCTACTCATGGACGTTTGTTTCAATGATAAATCACACTTAATTTTACAAACCTGTCCTTTATTGTCATTAGAATTTTTTTTATTTCTGATTCCAGCCATTGGGTCCTATTGTATCTATCTGTTATATAGCAGATCTTTTCAGTGTGCAGCATTTTCTCTCCATGAAGTGAATCACCTCACCTTTCAATCTTCCTTTTAGAGGGAGATGAAATTTGAGCTTTTTCAATGGCTCACTCTAGGGCAGGGGCGCCACTGGCTGGGGGAGGGACCTGGCATCTGGAGCCAGGCCCCAGATTGCCCACCGTGGCTGCAGGAGGCCTGGATCCCCAGCTGGGGACGGGGCTGCTGTGCCCACCGGCAGCTGGGCCCTGAATCTCTGGTCTGACTGGGCTGGAGATCCGGGGCATTGGCGCTGGGGTTCAGGGCACATGCCACGACATGCCCAGCGCCAGTGGCACCTCTGCTCTAGGGCATCCATCCCTCCACTATATTTTTGGCTCTTTTCTGCATCTTTTCCTGTTTTTAACATCAGTTTGGAAGTCCATAACCCCTCACTGGATGGAGTTTTCTAGGATCCCTCTCCCCAGTGGTGTATCACCTCTGTTTCTGTATTCATTGCTCTGTTTTTACCTCAAAGCATGACTTTAGCCCACTCCACCACCAACCCCAACCCCAACCCCAATTTCATTAGGACAACTAGTAGTGAGCAACTTGTCCATAATTGCCCTAAGGACACTCCCAAATTATGTTATTACAACCCACCTCCTTCATGCCTGACTATATGGATTTGCATATCGCTTTGTTCAAACCTCATTATTCCATAAGGATTGCAGAAGTAAAACATTCAAGGGAGAATCATGAAGTGTTCAGAGACAGTTCCTGGAGAGAAGCAGCAATACTCATGAGATAAATGATTTTTAGGACTGATATGTTTGGTCATACAATAGAACAAAGGGACTGAGTCCTCTCCTTGTTAATAGCCCCCTGCTGAGCCAGTCAGAGTGGAGACTCTGAGCTGTTGGAGGCTTACAGTTCTCATCAGATTGATCCAAGGGATGGCCTAGGTCACCACCAGCAGGGATCACTCTCCTAACACTAGGTCAGTGCCACCTCTTTTGAGGGCTTCCCACAGTAAAAGCTGGAGCATCCTGCAGCCTGATGGTAGGCAGGGAACAGGGAAAAAGAACTAAAGAATAAACAGAAGAGGTGTATGGATGGATGAAAAGGGAAACCAAAAAGGATAGACACAGATATCTGCTGTAATTCTGAATGACTCCCTGCTAGCTGGGAATAACATGCCACCAGCTTCAATTATTGTTTTGTGTTCCCAGAATCTAGCCTGTACCTGAGGGATCAGGCTAAACACGTTCCAAGTCTCTCCCAAGTCCCTTACCTTGCAGAACAGGGAAGTTTGTTTTCTTAGAAAGCTTCTAGAAGTAATGGAGAAAACTCCAAAGTTGGTTCTCCTTATTCTCACAGTAGTGACCCGGAATTCTCTCAGTCCTCAAAGAGAGACCTCGAGAGGAGACTTGCTGCAGCAAAGCCACATGCGTCTCCAACGTCCCACTAGGCTTGCATCCCTTTTCTGCCTGGCTGATGTCAGGATCTTTCTGTGAGGTCACCATCTTCCCACCACCTTTGGCCAATACTTGGCTGTCCTGCAAAGACCATTGTAATGTCACTGCTACACCCACTCCTCAACCTACAGCTGATGGCCTGTCCTAGCAGCCTCTTTGGCTTTTTGAGAGGGTTTTATATTTTATCCTTGAACAGCCCTCTCCAAGGTGGTACAATATGGGGAACAAGCTGTGATAACCTTGGGAGGTTAACACTCTGGTCAGTAAGTCCAAGGAGGGCCAATAAAAACAAAGTACAGGGTTTTGAATTGGAGCAGTAGCCCTGCCTGTTTCCTGTCCAGTGGCAGCAGAGCCCCTCAAAGGATCAGATTGAAGCTAGAGAGAAAGACCTGAAGGATCCAGTGCCACCTTACCAAAGATAGGCCTAAGTTTGTAACTGTCTAGGTGTGAATAGAACAAGGAATGTTTAACTAGACACATTCAGGGTATTTCTTTGTTTTGGTTTGTTTCTGGATTCCTCTAGGCTGAGCACATGGACCCCCTTCCACTATCTTGTAACTATCTAAGTTAAATCCCAGAAAATCAGCGTTCTATGTTTCTTATCTTTCCTTCAATTAAAGATTTTACCCTTCTAAAATAAGTTTTGGTTCTGTTTCCTAAAAGACAAGAGATTTTGTTTGCATGTGCCTCGGACTGAACAGCAAACCACTAAAAGGGATTTGTCCCATTTTCAGTTGATATCACAGCTGGGGTTCAATCACTGTCCTTAGAGAGGAAGAAAAGCAATTGAGAATATCTAACATGAAAGAATTCCCAAGTGCACCTTCCTGGGTTCTCAAGAAGTTTTTTGCATTTGAGTGGTGGCAGCAATACCACTCCAAGGCTAGGAGATTAGTAGCCTTGGACAGTTTAAGACAAGACTTTAGGGTCAGTGGGTTTTAAAGCCATTTGCAGGCCCTCACCATTGATACCCAGATTGTCAGAGTGGGGAAATACCCTTGACACAAGCCAGCTACAGAGTAAAATGTTAGAGGCTGTTTGCCTTACTAGCTTCACTTTCCCCTAACCACTTGTGGTTGGCTTTGCACAACCAGAGCATGGTGAGTGGTTCCCTCTCTGGTGACCTCTCCCATCCATTCCATCCCTTCTCCAGGTTTCTGCTGGACACTGGTCCACCAGCAGGACGAACTGGAGAGGGTGTCACTGGAGGCAGCCAAGGTGGTGCTTTTGAGTGTGAGGGTCTCCCTGCGTTTCAGCATTAGCAAACTTAAGTGGCCCAGCTGCATCTAAAAAAGGACACCTGGGAAAAGGCAAGGAAGGAATTAGCCACCAAAGAGATATATGAAAATCTGCCCTGTATCCCTCATCTCCTATTGACACTGAGGGATGGGGGCACAGAAGAAGCAAAGGCAAAGCAGCAGAGATTTCATGCTTATTCTCACATTGCCCGGCAGGCAGGCTCTGATGTTCTCTGTCTGTGCAGAGGCTGACACTATCTGAATCAAGGATTTGTATTTAAAGAGGAGCTTGTCTAGCAGGGATCTGGATGAGGGTTCCCAGGGTGGGTGTTAAGAGTGGATGGGGCTCAGACAGTAGGATGAGTAGGACAGAGAGATGGCTAGATGGGGAAAGGGAGAGGGAAGGAAACAATGGCTTGGAAGGTAGTCAAGCGTCCTAGCTGAAAAGGGAATATACACTCTCCAGCCCAGGGACATCTGAGCGTGCATTTCTGAAGTGAATGGCTGTGTTCACACACAGCGGGTTATTTCGATACGGTTGTTTCAAAACAACCGTATATTGAAGTAACACTTATTTCAAAACAACTTATTTTGAATTAACAAAATGTTAATTTGAAATAAGGAAAAAAAGCAGGAAACAAAGTGTAGTGGCTAGCACCTCTGCTTCACATGCAGATGGTCCTGGGTTCAATTCCCAGGGGGTTAGACTTGATGATCTCATGAGGTCCCTTCCAGCCCTATGATTTGATTGAAATGAAATAGCAGGTTCACACTGTAAACTTGCTATTTTGCTGCTGCAGGCACCGGCGGGCTCCAGCGCTGAACGCTGCCGGTTCCTGTAGAGCCGGGCTGCAGGCAACAGCGGGCACCAGCGCTACCCAGCGCTGCTCCCTGCCGGCTTCAAGCCCGGTCTGCCCCCAAACCCGCCATGGTTGCAGTGGGTTTGGGGGCAGAACAGGCTTGAAGCTGGTGGGGAGCACCGCTGGGCTGCGCTGGAGCCCGCCAGTGCCTGCAGCTTCCCTTTGCAGGCACCCGTGGTGTTCAGCGCTGGGTAGCGCTGAATGTTGCCGGTGCCTGCAGCCCGGCTGTGCAGGCGCTGGCCAGGGTCACCCCTCAGCACCCTGGCCAGGGTGCTGAGGGGGCACCCCTTGAACTGTTGTTTCAGAACATCTTGTTTCGAAACAACACCTTCGCACTGCGTTGTTTTGAAAGAACCATTGCGAAACAACGCTGTTTCACCCACTGACTAGGTTTTACTTGTTTTGAAAAAACCGTGCATCGTGTGAACAGCTGAAACCTTATTTTGAAACAACCTCTGTTGTTTTGAAATAAGGAGGCTGTGTGAACACAGCCAATGAGTGAGAGTACAAATCCCTTTTGGCTTTGCTGGAGGGAATGACACCCAGTTTGGTGAGTGGATCAGTGTGGTTGATGAGGACGATAACATGGCAGAGCTTTTCAATTAGTTTAGGGTAACTGTGTGGTGATCTTTGGGTGATTTTATCGGTGGCTTTGTCAGTCAATTCATAACTTTATTGGTTTCATTATAATTCCATTGGTTTTGGTTGTTTATGGTGCCAGTCAACATTTGTGTGGCTTCATTGATTTATGATTTCGTCTGTGGCCTTGTGTTAATCGTCATATAGCCTTAGTTGATTATTTTCTATTAGTAACATTACTTCCTATTGGTAATATTATTTCTGTTAATCTTCATATAGTCTTAACTGAGCAATTCTCATTGGCAACATAGTGTCTGTCAAACCTCATGTATGCTTGATTGGTAAATTGCTATTTGTAACATTGTTTCATTAATAATAAGAACTGTCCTCTGGAGTGCTACTCCATTTGTGCCTGTTGGAGTGTGCTGGACTCCCTTGCCTGGGGGAAACTTGTGCTTTGGGGTTCCCTTGGCTGTCTTTGCTAGTCACTCACAGAGAAGGGCAGGCTAGAAGTTTTATGCCTATCTACCCTTAGGCAACAAGTATGATAACCCCTTTTACTCAGTCTCTGTAGAAAAATTGTAACATTTGAACTTTCCTTCTACCATGCTGCATATTGAAAATGTAAAACTCCATCTTTGACCAGTGTACTCCATCTTGTGTAAAACTGTTTCTAGACTTGTAAAATGAATAGGCAATAAGGTGCCAATGGAGGGTGGATGTACATGTGAACCAGCCACAAGCTGCCAGCTCATCCTGATGAACTGTAGAGTCCATCCTAACAGCTGAAAAATGTGAACACATCCCTAAAAGTAAAAGAATAAAGGATCAACCTGAGAAGCAGAGGAATGAAATGAATCAAGACACCCAAGAAATCAAGCTTAAAGGTCACATCTGCAACTGCCTGATGACTAACTGTCACACAGCACCCCTGGAGCAGCGTCACAAAGAAGAAAAGTCCTATAAAGTCTGGGTGAGATTCCAAAGCTTTTGGGGGGAATTGTTCTGCTCATAGGCTGGGAGAAAGGAGTGTCAGCGCATGCCTGACAGAGACCCCACTCTTCCTTGTGTTCAGCTTCCCTGGCTAGGTAGCACCCCCTAGCAATGAATACCAGCAACGAATGCCAGCAGCCAACTAAAGACACGATCAGGACTGGTAACTGCATAAACTGCAGGACTCTTCTGGTGTGTTTGGGTGCTTCGATGTGTGTGTATTTGTATAGGTATAAGCTTGCTATTAATTTTCTTTTCCCTTGTCATAAATGTGGCATGCTGCCTTTTCCCCTCGAAAAGATCTTGGGCACTCTTTTTGTATAACAACTAAAGCCACGGGAACTTATACTGGGTAAACTCTCCCCAAGCAAGATTCCCTCAGTCCCCAGAAATCACATGGGGAACTCCCATCATACAGAGGTTGGACCCCACCTCCCCATGGACATACATTCATCCATTAACACTGAAATGGGTTGGCCCAGCCTTTCTGATCCATGCCCTGTAAAGTCCACACAGAATTACATAAAACAAATGCTAGTTTACTGATCAGGCTGTGATTTTAAGTGAATATATAGAAAACCAATGCACAATCAATTAATAAAGAAGTCAGGAGTTGCCACAAGTGAAATAAAAATTATAACATGCATGCTACTCAACTACACTATTACAATTATGCTCATCTCAAACTTCAGGTCTGGCTGAGATGGTTTGCAGCCATTGTCTGACTACTTTAGGCAGGGCACAGTCCTTCTTGATGTTTCAAGATGGAGTGACTAAGGCCAAAAATCCAAAGGCCTTCAAAATCTCTCTGTTTCAACCCCTCCTCAGGCCCTCCCTCTCTGTGCTGCTGTATGATTCTCTTAGTCCCATCTGACCAAGGGAGGGCAATTTACATTGCCTTTACCATGTAATTCTCCAGCCTCAGAGAGGAATTCCTGATGATCTGACCTATGTAACATGTTTCACATCTGTACATATACATGATGCTGCAGGGAATGATACCTCAGCAACATGGTAGAGCATTCAGAAGGGAACTTGAATGGCATAATTGACATCAAATCACACAATCACAGTGCAAAAGTGAACAGGAAACTCATATAGCCTGTAGCCCAGGGGTGCACAGATATGCATCATATGACATCACCACACCCAGTTCCAGATGGCTGCAGTCCTTGCTCCCTGGTCTGCTCTGCTTCAGCATGGCTCTTACGACACTCCTCAGGCTCTTCTAGTCCTGCTGCTGCAGGTCTGCACAGCTCAGCTCAGCTCAGCTTCCCGGGCTCCTGCTCTGCCCTCCCTGCACCCAGCTCCAGAGGGCTACAGCTCCAGCCCCTCCTCTAATCTGCTCTGTTCAGCTCAGCTTTCTGGCTGCTCCTCTACTTCTGTTGCTGTCAGTTGGGTCAGGTCAGCTCAGCTCAGCTTTCTTGGTTGGCTTCTCTGGCTCCCAGCTGCTGGCTGCTTCCTCCTTAGCTCAGCCCCAGATTCTGGCTTGCCAAGGCATGTTGGCTGTGTTCACACACAGATGGTTGTTTTGAGACAAGTTGTATCGAAACAATTTGCTTTGAAACAACGCCTTATTTCAAAATGACTTATTTCAAATTAGCAAAAAATTCACTTCGAAATAAGGAGAAAAGCCGGAATCGAAATAGCAATTCTGGACAACAGTTATTTCTAAATGACTCACCGTCGTTTTGAAACAACATGTTCAGACGATGGTTGTTTCAAAACAAGTCATTTTGAAACCACCGTTATTTCGAAACAACACATTCGCACGATGTTGTTTCGAAACAACCATTGTGAAACAACGTTGTTTCGCCCACAGACTAAGTTTAGCTTGTTTCAAAACAACACCATTGTTTCGAAACAACTGTGCATCGTGTGAACAGGGCTTTTTTTGTTTCGAAACAACCTTGTTGTTTCGAAACAAAAATGCTGTGTGAACACAGCCGTTCTGTCAGCAGTTTCAGTTCACAGGGGAGGGGCACTGTCTTGGCTCCATTACTAGCATGTCCACCCCGTCAGTCAGGCTGTCCTGGAACACTGGTGCATTGTGGATAGTTGTCGCAAATTGCACCAGAGAAGTGCCCTCCCCTTCTCCAGCCACTTCTTTAAAACAGGAAGTGAGCACAGCACCCTTCCTGGTGGCCAGGAACTCTGGGAGGGGGTTTGGATGCCATATAGGCCAACATAAGGGCTTTCCCCATCTACATTGGCATAAATTTTCTTAATAAGGTTGACTTAAGCCTTAAGTCGACCTTAAGAGGTGGTGTTATTAAGTCAACTTAAGGAAGCGCTTAAGTTGACTTAATAAAAGCCCAGTGTGGCCACAGGAGTCTGTAGGTCGACTTAACCTTCCTTAAGTCAACCCAAAGCTACAGTGTAGATGTACTCTAAGAGTTTATGAGCTTTCGTGGGAGAAAAAGCCCATGTCTAATGCTTTGAAGTGGGATTTTCATCCCATGAAAGCTCATGTGATAAATAAATTTGTTAAGTCTTTAAAAGTGCCACTAGACTCCTTGTTTGTTTTATTAATTGGTTGGTCAGGGAAAGGCAGGTATTTTAGTGGGTCCTTCTGGAGGAATGTCAGAATTGGCTAGTCATCCAGGAATGGGTAGAAGCCTTCCTCATGTCCAGGTCTATTTTAGTGCAGGCTTGTCAGGTTTATGGGTGAAGTTATAAACCTTAGGAGTGAGATTGTAACTTTGTAGTAAATTACTGAGGAACAATGCACAGTTAATTATCAGAGTGTGCTGGCTGTTAGACTGCTCAAAAGCCACACTGAAAATTTTGACCACCTTAATCTAAAAAACCTGGGTGCCTTAAAGCTAACTTCCATTACACCATTTATCCTTTCCCTATTTTCAATCCCTCTGTATGTATGAACTAACGCAGGGCAATGGAGCTGTGAAATACATTTTAAGGAATGTTGTTGCTGCTACCAAGGGCGTTGCTGGATAGCAAAAAGACCCAGGGCACAGGCCCACAGGCTCCACCTGTGCTAGACCCTGCCCCTGTCATGGGTCTGCCATAGGCCACACCCACAACAGACAACCTCTCCCCCCATGACCCAACAGGCCCTACCCCTATCCTGGGCTCCACTTGAAACTGGAATTCACATGAAATATTTTGAAGTGGGGAATTTCCACATGAAATGGAAATTTTGGAAACATGGAGATGTGACGTCTCAGAAAGGAAATATGCTCCCTGGGGCCATGCCAGCTGATGACTAAAATTGAAGCTGTCAGTTTCTAGCCAGCAGCTGTCTAGGCACCAATGCAGTCTGACCATGTAGATTACCATGGATTATCCTGGTCCAGAGTGTTTAGCCTCTGTACCACTCTCCCACCACACAGAGGCCCCATGCCATGTTGTGATACAACAACTCCTTCATACCCTTCTGCATTAAAACTGTAAAATGAATCAAGGTGATGGCAATATACTCTTAAAAGCTCACAGACCATGTGAGGAGGACATATAAAAATTCTCCTCCTCTGACAAGGCATATCATTCCCTATCTCCTACAGGTTTCTGTTGCTAAACATCAGGAGTCAGTGGCTGTGTTCACACAGCCCTCTTATTTCGAAACAACAGAGGTTGTTTC
>ML682272.1:209019-240080 GCA_007922195.1 Podocnemis expansa
TCTGTGGATTTTATCACCTCAAGGAACCTCAGGTCCCATTCGCTACAATTGGGGGCTCGTCCGGGATCCTTCCACCCTTTGGACGTCTCGCTGGGGAACAGGAGTCGATGGCGCGCCTCGCCCACTTGGGCGATCGACCCCCCCTTCAACAGCGGGGAGATCCGAATGGAGACTGGACACCCAAGACTAAGACAGAGGCAGACGAGTAGGAGGTGGCAAGGGGCCACCTGAAGGCAGGGAATAAGACGGTACCGCAGACCTGGTCACGGGGGAAGACCTTGGGATAAAGAGGTAAGGAACATGGGAAAATATATGTGGAAAGGAAAAATCGTCCAGAGGGGACGATAAGAAAAACAGGGACTGCAGCCCTGATATTCCCCCAGATAGTCCATTGGGTAGGACGTTAAGGTTTTGGAATTCATTGAGAATTCCCAAGGAAATTACTAAGGCTACCATGACTAATTTGTGTTATTTTATCTGGCTAAGGTATAAACTGGATAAGGGATTTTGGTGGCCTCCTACAGGGTCAGATAATGTCTACATATGTCAGGTTTTAAATTTTTATGTAAATGATTTCAAGAAGGGAAAAGGGAATTGGATTCCCAGGTAAAAGGGAGTTGGACTCCCAAGGGAAAAGGGAATTGGATTTCCAGGCAAAAGGGAGTTGGACTCCCAAGGGAAAAGGGAATTGGATTGCCAGGTAACAGGGAGTTGGACTCCCAAGTAAGAGGAAATTTCCCTAAGTAAAGAGGAAGTTGGACTTCCAGATATAGGGAAAATGGGAAATTTGGTGCCTAGGAAAAAGGAGAAGGATGTCAAGGACGTCCCGAGTATACCCCCTGACAGTCCTTTGGGGTTGATACTTAAATAGTGGAGAAATATGAGTAGAACTAAGAAAAAAAAAAAGAAAAAGAAAAAGAAAATGATTCAATATTGTGTCATTGAATGGACTAAGAAACCGTTGATTCCACGGAGTTCCATTTGGTGGCCAAAATATGGGGCTTTTAAGGACTGACTTTGGCAACATTTACACTCATATGTAAACAACAAGAGACCTTTTAACCCAGAGGAAACTGAGTGTGTTGCCTGCTGGGTGGGAGAAAATGTAAGTCTGTGTCTTAGTAGAAGTCAGGGACAGGAATGGGATCCTTTAAATTATCTCCTCCTCCTTATTCTCGGAACCAGGGGAACCAGGAAGAGGATGAAGGAAACAACCAGAGGGCTGTGGGAGAGAGAGTACAGGAGGATTCCAATACGGGAGGGAGGATAGGCGGAATAGACGGAACTATAGCAGTGCCGACTGCCCCAGTGAGAAAACAGGAAGTGCAGTCTGACTCAGAAATGATTCTTAAAAAAACAAGTGACAGACAGACCTAGAGAGTTTACAAATAGATGTACAAAATTTTTCTTGTCAAAATCCAAGTCTTCTGGGACAAAGATGGATCCTCCCGGTGTATAAATGGAAAGAAATATAGTGGGTATGCTGTAATAGATGAACAAACTTATAGTGTAATGGACAAAAGAAGGCTGCCTAGTACTTGGTCTGCCCAAAGTTGTGAACTATATGCTCTTAAACAAGCACTACAGTTATTACAAGACCAGGAGGGGACAATTTACACCGATTCGAGATATGCCTTTGAAGTTGTGTATATATTTGGAAAAATCAGGCAGGAGAGGGGATTAATTTACTCTAGGGGAAAGGAGTTGGTACATAAGTATCTAATTACTCAGGTATTGGAAACTTTACAAAAGCTCAAACATATAGCAGTAGTCTCTCATACCTAAACCCATAGTGGTTAATAAAATTCTAATTTTCACACCTAAAGAACAAGCAGAAATACAAAAGTTAGGGGGCGTAAAAACAGAAAAAGGGGATTGGAAGTTACCTAATAAAAGGCCAATGTTAAATAAACAAATAGCTAAGGAAGTGTTAGGAATATTACATGGGCAAACACATTGGGGTTCACAAGCATTGTGTGACCAGTTTTAAGGCATTACGGGTGTATTGGAATATATACAGTGGCAAAACAAACCTGTAACCGTTGTATTATATGTCAAAAGGTAAATAAAAAGGTAATGAAAAAAAGCACCACCTGGGGAAAAGCCCCTGGGCCACTAGGCCTTTCCAGCGGTGCCAGATAAACTTTAGTGAAATGCCCCAGGTTGGACGCCTCCGCTATATCCTGGTCATAATCAGTTAATCCCCAGATATGGTATGATTAAGGCTATTGACTCTGACCGAGGCACACATTTCACTGGGAAAGTTTTACAGGGGGTGGTGTCCGCACTGGGGATCCAGTGGGACCTACACACCCCATGGCACCCACAAAGTTCAGGGAAAGTGGAAAGGATGAATCGGGAAATCAAAAATCATCTGCTAAAATTGGTAATAGAAACTAAGATGCCCTGGACACGACTTCTGCCTTTAGCCTTAGCCAGAATAAGGGCTAAACCCCGAGAAGGTTTGGGGTTATCCCCATTTGAAATCCTGTTCGGAATCCCCTACCCAGGGCAGACTGGACCTCAGGTTAATGTGGAAATAACTGACCACTATATACACAAATACGTGGCCAGAGTACTGTCCCATGTCACTTCTCTTCGACAGGAAGCTCAATTGACTCAACGTCTACCACTCGACTTTCCAGTCCACTGGATACAGCCTGGAGACTGGGTCTTAATAAAGGAATGGAAGGACTCTCCTCTGACTGCTAAGTGGTGCAGCCCCTTCCAAGTCCTGTTGACTACTGAGACCTCAGTCAAGACTGCAGAACACAGTTGGACTCACCACACTCGAGCTAAAGCTGTGCTGAAGCCTCAGCACTGGACCTCTGAGCTCAAGGAGAAGGAAACAGGAACAAAGATAATTCTCAGAAAACATTAATGTTGGGACTGGAGAATTATTTCCCCACCTTTTTATTGTGGGAACAATAATCCTGGCATTTATTTGGGGTTGTTTCTGTTGTAAAAATAGTCATAATAACGAGGTCCCAGGAGCGTCTCTGGTTTGTGGAAGAAGAACTGTGGTAAAAACTCCAACATCCTGAAGAGATTCCCAATGGGTAAGAATTTTCAAACAATGTTAGTGGCTCTGATTTTAGCAAATATAGCAGTAACATTATCCCCCGGGCTCCACCCCTATCCTGGAAGACCCCGGGGGTAATAGCTACTTCACCTTGGCCGAAACAGTAGCTAAGGCCTTCAACTTAACTGAGTGCTGGGTGTGTGGGGGACCAGGAGGAAGGGATGCATGGCCATGGGTGGCTTATCCTCTGGAGCCCCGTTGGCTGATAAGTAGTAGGTCTGAGGTAACAGTCCGGTCCCCAACCTGGGATTCTCCAGGTTCTCCATGGCACGTGCAGTATCCCGGAATGGGTCACTTTTGTCTTAATCGAACAGTGGCAACAGGTATCAGTGTTGGCAAAAGCAAATGCATTTACACATTATCTCCCTACAAAGTGAGTGGGAGCTTAAGCAATAGGGTAAGGGAATACAAAGGACCATGCAACCAAGAGCTATGGGGATGGTTTTATGCAAATGGAACTAAGGCAGCACTTCGGTATTTTTGGTCCAGTGATGGAAAGGATCCCTTGTGCTCCAATAGCACCAAAACAAATGGGGCCTTCAAATGCTTTGTCCAGGGAGCGGTAAATGTAAGCCCACTTGGCAAAAATACCACTCTCTATTTTGATTTCCCTGTCAGTTCAGGACAAAACCCCTGGCGGGGGGTTTGGTCCTTTCCCAAATGGCACTAAGGCAGCCAAGGGTCATTATTGGATTTGTGGGCACAAGGCATACAGGTGGCTACCGGCTAACTGGGACGGTATTTGTTATATAGGGTATATTAGACCCCTGTTTTTCTTACTTGGGGACTCTCAAGGAGACCAGTTGGGGGTAAGGGTTTATGATAACCTTGGGAAGAGCAAAAGATCAGTTGAAACCTCCCTAGCTGGGGGGAGTGGCCAGGCTTGGGGAAAGGATGAGTGGCCCCCGGAAATAATCATCCAGTACTATGGCCCTGCAACTTGGAATCCCAATGAACCAATACATGGGGCACGAGAATCAATTTATAACTTAAACCGAATCTCCGGTTGCAAGCAGTTGTTGAGATCATTACCAGCCAGACTGCTCGGGCTCTAGATTTATTGGCTGACCAAATAACCCAAATGAGAACTGCAATCTATCAACATCGAGTGGTCTTGGACTACCTCCTAGCGGAGGAGGGAGGAATATGTGGGAAATTAAATGACTCCAGTTGCTGCCTGCACATTGATGATAATGGAAAAGTGGTAAAGCAAATCACTCAGGAAATTAGGAAACTGGCACATGTGCCAGTGCAAAAGTGGAAGGGGTGGGAATTTGATTTCTTTTCTTGGTTACCCGGGGGCCCCTGGCTCAAGCGCATGTTGTTTATGGGCCTCTGTGTAGTGGCTGGCCTTGTTTGTATCCCCTGCTTTATTCCTTGCCTCCATAAGCTTATCACTCGTGTGGTAAAAAGTATGCAGGTGATGGCTATTACTAAGGATTCGAAGCCTCATCAGATCATGCGGCTTCAGCTTGTCCCCCGAGATAACACCCCTCACGTAGACCAAGTCAACCTTATGGTATCTAGGGTTTGCCAAAAAGAAACTTTGTAAAAGGAAAAGGGGGGAATTGAAGGAAATTCTGCTCTTGAATACCTGTTTTTGTCAAACCACAAACAACACCCCCCCTTCTCAGTCTAAGCAACTTGTTAAGTCAGTCTGTCAGTTAAACCACAAGTTTCCGTAAACAAACTAGGTATAAAAGACCCCCACAGGAGGAGTACGCAGGCTTAATAAGCTTATGAATATTTACTTGCACACCCAGGGGAGGCATAATTATTGCTTTGTGCAACATGCGATGTATGTAACGGGGGGGGGCACATGTTAAGGAGAACATGAAGTAGGCGGAATGGGAAGTCTGTACCTCCTGACTACCCTAGCCAATGGGGAAAGGGAGAGGGAACCCTGCGGCTGGTATTAGGGAATAAAAGAGCTGCTAGGCTAAACACTGGCTGAGTTCACTGAGTGGCTCCCCCACTCTGTGTGCTCCCTTTATTCGAATAAAGTTACTTATAAACAGGCCTCCTCTGCCTCTGTGGATTTTATCACCTCAAGGAACCTCAGGTCCCATTCGCTACACTAACATATCTCATAATGGAGGATGGACACTGAACAGCCAGACATCCAGGTACTGTAAGAAGAAAACCTTTTCCTTTATTGTTGTACCAGCCGGAAATCTGACTTGTGTGTGTGAGAAGAGGGGTCAGTGAAGTGAAATCTGGGCTATGGGCCAGGAAAAAGGCCATAGACAGAGAAAATGACCACAAGAGGGCACTGCAGCACCATGGCTTCACTCATCCTCTCCCTCCCCCATCAGTCCAGGCATCTTTGGACATTTGGACAAAGTACACCATGAGTTTTCAGAATTTTGTGATAGCGAATGATATTAAGGATGAAAAGAGGGTGCCCATCTTCTCACAAATTATAGGTGCCAAGACCTATAATTTACTATGCAATTTGCTTTATCCACAAAAGCCAAAAGCAAGATTTTACAATGATCTAGTGGAAATTCTGGGGCACACAAAGGCATGCCTCCTTTGGCTGCTAGTCATATGCAACAATGGGCATAGATACTTTCTGGCTACTGTACGGGTGTGTTTACACTGAAGCTTTTATTTCAAAATAATTTATTTCAAAATAACTTATTTTGAAATAAAATCTTTATTTCAAAATAAGTTAATTTGAATTAATGGGTTTTTAATTCGATTAAAGACATGCTATTTTGATTGTAGGAGAGAGGCAGCATGGGAGGTGTGGCAACATGGCCAGCTCACTGGGCCATGTTGGTGGCCATGTTACCAGCCAGGTTGCCAGCCAATCACATAAAAGCATGAATGGACATCCTCTCCCTGTCCATTGTGACTCCCAAGCACTTGTGAGAGAGCTGGCTAGGGATGCTCCCTGGCTCCCGTACCATCTCGAGCACTTGGTAGACCTGCTGCTAGCCTGCTGGGTGCTGCCTTGCTGTGGGACACAGTCTTCCCTGAGCCCGATGAGCCAAGGGCTGAGCCCTAGACCACCATCTCAGTGGCCCCCCCAGCAGCAATAGCTCCCCATCCCCCTTCTGCGCCAAAGCCTATCTGGGCACTGGGCACCAGCACAGGGTGGTGGGAATGGGTTGTCCAGTGAACCTGGAGCAACAAGCCTGGAGGAGGAACCTCAGGTTAGCAGGGAGACCATCACCCCTCATCGCCAAGCTCACTCCAGTCCTACGCCGAGGGCACACGGTGATGAGAGCAGCATCAGGAGGTCCACCATCAGGGAACTGGCACTTCAGGTCGCCTACACCATCAGCCGGTCCTGCGGCCATGCCTCGTCACCCTGGGAGTGCTGCAGGACAGCATTGCTGGCCTCACTGCCCTGGGCTTTCCAATGCATGGAGGGGATAGCTGATGTCACCCACATCGCCAGGTGAGCCCCACCACACCACCCGCTCCCCCTTTCTGCCCAGCCAGCTGCCACCCAACCCACCCACACCCTGAATCCAACCCAGTAAAACACTCAACAGTAACTTATAACGTGGGTGAACTGGATTTATTTACATGAACAAGGGGGTTGGGGAAGGCGGAGCTGGGGAGGCAGGAAGGGTTGAGTGGGGGCACAACTGGGGGCACAGAAGTGGGACGGGGCATGCGGAGGGGCACAGAACTGGGATGGGGCATGTGGGGTGGTGTTTTGGGGACAACTGGGGGGGCATATTAAGGGGGAGCTACCCCTGGGGCAGGGCCTGCAGCTCCACGACCTTCTCCAAGTCCACCCCCAGGGGCGCCGGCGACAAGGGGCAGCTGGGTCCCTGGTAGGGACAGGGTTCGTCTCCTGCTGGGAGGAAAGGTGATCCCCAATACGCTGGACCGCAGTCTGCAGTTTCCAGGGCTGTTCCTTGCCGGTCAAGGGCAGCCACCTGGGGGTCAAGGGTGGTCGCCTGGCGGCCAACTGCCATTCGAGCGCCATCGCCTGGCACTCCATTGCCGCTGCCTGCTGTTCCAAGGCTGCCACAATGTGGTCTTCAGCATCAGGAGCATGCTGGAGCTGCTGGATAGCGGCAACCTGGCACCTGGCCTGCTCGACACACCAGGCCCAGGTTGACTCGTTGGCCTGCTGGCTGAGCTTCAGCATGCCAGCCAGTATGTCATCCCGGCTCAGGCGGGCTCTTCTCCTGGGGCAGAAGGCCGGCGCGTGAGTGGACGAGCTGCAGGGCAAAAGGGAGAACAGTTAAGTGTCAGCCTATCGGCCTTGGTGTGTGCAGCCTGTGAGCTGCAAACCCCTGCCCTGACTGCCAACAGGATTCCCAATTGTGTGCTGTGTACACTGCACATAGGGGCCACATGGCCTCATGGCCCACAGTACTGAGCTGTCCTTGGCAGCATGTGGCCTGGGCAGTCTCCCGAGGCCATGTGACAGCAGTACTGGCTGCAGGCTCTCTGCCCTGCATGCTGCCATGCCTGCCTATTGCCCCCGCTGTGATGAGGGACCCCCCCATCCTTCTTGGGCATGGGACTCTGTCTCCACATGCCCTCTGTGAACTGCATCCATGGGAGAGCCTGTGCACCCCACCCCCCCGGGCCCGAGCCCCTCCATCCCAGGGCCATGCCCTCCTCAGGACCTAGTCCCTGCACTCCTTGGCCTCCCTGTCTGAAGGGGGAGGGGGGACCCTCACCAACTGCAACGCCTGATGTCCAGCGTGATGTCCCCTCCTCAGCGGCTGCCTCCTCCTCCTCTGCTTCCTTCTCAGGGCTGGTGGGCTGGGGTTCCCCTTCTGGAAGCAGCTCCAGGCTCGCAGGAGGAGATGAGCTGGGCTGGCTGGTCTCACCCACATCGAGGGGTTCCTCGTGCTCCGAGGCAGTCTGCTCTGACTCTGGCGACGTGGGGCTGGTGCGCAGCTCGCTGGAGTCCTGCACATGCTGGGGTGGGGCATCGGGCTCCTGTCTCAGGAATGCATCCAGCTCCTCATAGAAAGGGCAGCTGGTGGCAGCTGTTGCCCCGTGGAGGAGCCTTGTATCCCTTGCCCAGGCATAGTCCTGGTTCAGGCCCTTGACTTTTGAGTGCACGTGCTTGGTGGTGCACTCAAAGCCCTCCTGTGCCAGGGCCTGGGTGATGTCTGAGTAAACATCAATGTTCCAGTGGCGCGCCCAGAACCATGCCCTGATGTTCTCCCCAGACCAGATCCTGAAGAGGGCAAGGGTCTCCTCTGTGGTCCATACAGACCCCTGGCATCGGCCTGGCACATGAGCACCTCTGGCATCTGCCATTCTCGCAGTGCTCAGGCTGGCAGCATGAGGGACCAGGCTGCAGGGCACTTCCTGCCCCTGGGCATCCTGGAAAGAAGAAGGGCAAACTGGTGCTGCTATTGAAATAGCCATTGTTTCGAAACAATGGCATTTGGTCACATTGTTTCAAAACAACAGTGTTTGGCCCCCTTGTTTCAAAACGGCCGATTTGCAACAACATGTCCGAACACCGTTGTTTCGAAACAGCCATTTTGAAATAACAGCTATTTTGATTTCAAGGGAGGTTTAACAGTTTCGAAATAATGGCCTTTATTTTGAAACAACAGGTCCCGTTGTTTCAAAATAATGGAACATCGTGTGGACACGAGAAATTTTATTTCAAAACAACAGCTGTTGTTTTGAAATAAAACTCTCATCTGAACACAGCATACATGTAAAAGATCAAGTATAAGCAATCCTTTTTGCATTGCAACACATATGGTCTTTCAAGGCTTCCCTTACCAGTATACTGTCAAGATCTGGGCCAAGAAGGACTTTTTTACTTTGAACAGGTGGAAGAAACATCTGTCAATGTTAATCAAATGAAGAGAGCAATACGTGTTGACTCAGTGCAACTGGAAGCTGAGAACTGACCCAACCAGCTCTCTCCAAAGCACAGCTGACCAATTCCTGACATACCTTTATATAAAGCACATGCCCCAGAGTGCATGTTGTAGAGCAATATATTACAGTAAGGTCCCAACTATCATCATAGATATATATGGTAAACCTCAGTGGTACAAACATGCTGGGAATGGAGGCTGTTCGTAACTCTGAAATGTTCGTAACTCTGAATAAAATGATATGGTTATTCTAGCAAAAGTTTACAACTGACCATTAACTTAACACAGCTTTGAAACCTTACTGTACAGAAGAAAAACTCTGCCTTTTTTTTTTTTTAAGTAGTTTACGTTTGAAATAATACTGCACTGTGTTTGCTTTTTTGGTCTCTGATTCTGCCTGATTGCATACTTCTGGTTGCAAATGGGCTGTGTGGTTGACAGATCAGTTTGTAACTCTGGTGTTTCTAACTCTGAGTTCTACTGTACATTGACATTCTCCCTGGTGTTGGGTTGGCACAACCAGTTAACCGGAAATAATCCCATATTTGCCTTCAAAAAACACAACTGGCTAAAAAAACCAAGAAGAATAATTTCTATGTTTCATTTACCCTAAGTGAATGTCAGACTTAAAACGAACTGATAGGAACCTTTTGTGACCAGAATATGTGGTAAAAATGGCCACAGATTTGAAGAGGTGTTCTTCCAAAAGGTGAATCACAAAGCAGAATTAATGTTGGTGTCACTGTCAGAAACATTTTGTAGATCTCCCTCTACCTCTCGTATTCTCTTTCTTTTTCCCTTTGCTTTCATTTCATCCATTATTATACATAATTTTCTCTAGCCCTTGTTTCCCATCTGTTAATGTTTCTGAGTCTCACTAACTTTACCAACTCATGTCACAGATCATTCCAGCTCAGGGCCCCAGTTATCTCTGCTGAATTTGTCCACTGCCCTCTTGGTGCCTGTTGAGTTTGTCCCTTCTCAGGATCATTTTGCTCCTACTCTTCTCATCACAGCTTCCCACCGCTTTCCCCAGGCTTCTCTAATTACTCTTGTTTTTCTTGATTTTTCACCTTTTCCAATTTCATTGCTTCTCTTCCTTCTAGTCAAACTTCTCCTGTGCCCAATGCCCAACCCCACATATGCCTTCCCACAGCCACATCCCCATATCCCTGCTTGCCACTCCTCAACACAACATATTATAAAAACTCCAGGTATGTGTATGCATGTGTGTGTAAATATTTACCGCAACTCAGCTATTTGCAACTCAATTTAAGGCATACCTGGGGGCCTGGAGGTCACACTTTCCAGCCCCTGGGTCTCTTTGTGATAAGCTACTACCTGAATCCAGTCCTGTGTGCCACTGTGAGCCTCAGATTTCCACTCCTAAACCCTGATTCAACCCACTTAGCCGGCTCACCAGTCGCTCCTGAACCAGCCCAAATCAGCCTTCTGCATGTGATTCGGTCAAGGCAGTGGGCATGTGCTTGCTAGCCAAACATGGGAGGATCCCACAGAGAACACTGCCAGCCCCTAGATACCCCACTGGGAACCACTGTCCTACAGCTTTTGGTTCTTTTCCCCAGTCATCGTAGATTCGCGTTCATTCCTTTAACATTGAAAAGAATAGGCCCAGCCTCACCCATGCACACAGCTTTATGTAAAACAAACACTAGTCTGTTGATTAGTATATGGTGTTTAGTGAGTATACAGCAGATCAATGCACAATCATGTTAATAAAGCAGTCAGAAATAACCACCATCATATAAAAGATAATAGAGATGCATTCTATTCTACTAACACTATTACAAGGTTGCTCTTTAGTCTATTCTCTTCATCCCTACCCCCAAAACTTGCTCCTCATGGTGTTTAGCCAGCTCTGGCCCATCTGTCTACTGGTGGCCTCTTTATCTTGCAGCTGCTTTTAAAATGGTGTTTCCCTGGCCGAAACTCAGCACCTTCTTTCCAGTTCAAATTGTTCCCGTTTGTTTTCAGTCTCCTTTCTGCCTCTCCTTCTTGCTGCTGTGTGATTTCTTTGGTCTCACCTGAGCTAGGCCATCTAACTTGCATTACCTTTGTCATGTAATTCTCCAGCCTCTATGCTAGACTTAGTCCTGAGGGTCTGGGCTATAACATGCTTCACCTTCGTACAAATACCTGATGCTAAGAGAAACATAATACATAGTGATCCTGTAAAATAAGTTATGAACATTCATAAAGGAACTTTCAGTAGGATAACTGGGAACAAATCATACAATCACAGTGCAAAAGTTAACTGAAAAAACTTTTGACACTCCTTTCCTAGGCTCCCTGCTGCTTCCCCCCCCTCCCCCAACTGACTAGATTTTTTGAATGATTTCTGGGGACATTTGATTTCCCATTCCTGGGGCATTGGGCAGGAAGTGCCAGCATTCCACCCCACTCCCAGCTCCCAAGCAGGAAGATGGTGGCACATAACAGCCACCCGAGTCCCTGGAAGATGGGCAGCAGCCTCCCATGCTCTGGCTGGGAACCTGATAGCAGCTTCTCTTATGCTGCATGCTATACTTGTAGCTGGGTAGCAGCCACCAATAGCCTGGTTTATTCCCAAAAATCAGGGAACAACCTCCTGAGTCCCAGCTCAGAGTCAGGCAGCCTCCCACATACTGGTCTGAAGCTGGGTAGCAGCTGCCTCTGACTTGCCTGCATCCTGGGGCTTAGGTAGATATGGCAACCTCCTGAACCTCAGCTCAGATTAGGTGGCAGCTGCCTGCCTTGGAGGCTGGCAGCCTGGTGGCAGCAGCTTACAAATTGCCCTGTGACAGCCCTCCTCCGAGCAGAGACAGACTTATGCAATTGGGGGCCCTAGGTGAAGGCCCATTGTAGGGGCCCCCTAAAGTGCACACTATAAGCCCCCACTGCCAACCTCCCCATGGCCCAGTCCCCTCTGTAGTAACCTTGTGGAGGAAGGGGTTAACACCCCGGTCAGTGGTCCCAGGGGAGCCAGTAGGAACAAAGCACAGGTTTTTGAATTGGAGCAGCAGCCTTGCCTGTTCCTGTTTGGATGCAGCAGAGCTCCTAGAAGGATCAGGAGGAAGCCAGAGAGAGGCCTGAGGAAGGATCCACCAACATCCTTACCAAAGATAAGCTCAAGTTTGTTGCTGACCAGGCATGAGTAGAACAGGGAATTTTTACTTAGATGCAGTCAGGGTATTTCTTTGGTTTTGCTTTGTTTTTGGATTCCTCTGTGCTGAGCACATGTATCCCCTCCTACTACCCTGTAACTACTTAAGTTAAATCCCAGAGAAGCAAGTCTCTGTGTTTCTTATCTGTTCTTTTTAATTAAAGATTTTACCTTTTTAAAGTAAGCTCTGGATCTGTGTCCTTAAAGGCAAGAAGTTTGTGTGCATGTGCCTCAGACTGTACAGCCAGCTTCTAAAGGGGATTCTGTCCCAGTTCCAGCTCATACCCCAGCTGGGGTTCTTTTCCGAGGGAAGAATAAAAGTGTTTGAGGATACCTCACAGGAAGAAATTCCCAAGTGCACCTTCCTTGGTTCTAAGAGGTTTTTGCATTTGGGTGATGGAGTGATACCACTCCACGGCCAGGAATTGGTGGCCTTGGTGAATTTTAAGACTATGCTTTAAGGCCAGTGGGTTTTAAGCCCTGTTGCCAGCCCCCACCTTCTGCACTCAGAGTACCAGAGTGAAGAAACAGCTTTGATATCCCCTACAGCCCTATGCACCCCACACCACCCCCCAGGACGCCTTGTTTGTTTTGTTGAACCAAACTAACATGACTATCTCTCTGGTACATGTAAATTATTCTTGAGTATGATATTTTCAAAGGTCTTTCCGTCATGAAGCCCATGAAGCCCGTAGGGGGGCCATGTTGCCACACGTCCCATGGTGCCCTGCCCCAGAACTGAAATAGCATGCCTACAGTTCCCGCTTTTTGCTTATTTCTCGGCCAGTGTTTTTTTTTATTTCGAAATAACTTGTTTTAAAGAAGTTGGTTCTCTTGACCCCAAAGGGCCAGCCACATTATATAGAACAATATAGGCTTGGATCTTACAACTACCTACAACTCTAAGTTGACTATAAAAAGAAAAGAAATATTATGAGATATTAAAGATCAAATTCTAAAGGGCAGACATCTTAGTCTAGCCCAGTAAAACAAAACAACAACAAGTCCTGTGGCACTAAAAGACTAACAAATTTATTTATTGCATAAGCTTTCATAGGAGAAAATTCCATTTTGTCAGATGCTTTGAAGATGGGGGAACTTACACAATGAGAGGAAATAAATGTAGGGAAGTGTAGGTCATGGGATCAGGTCACACTTTTACAGCAAATCAGAGCAGTTGTTAAGATTCAAACATTGGGGAACAGCATACAGAGGGAGATGAGGTCAAATCACCTGTTGTAATGAGAGAAAAAGCCAAAGTTTCTATTAAGCCCTGAAGCAATGAAATCTAATTTGCAAATAAATTCAAATGCTGCCGCTTCTCTTTGAAGCCTTGATTAGGTATTCATCTGTCTGAGTACCACAATTAGTAAATCATCAACAGAGTGATCAGGAAGATTGAAATGCTGACCCATTGGTTTTAGAATGTTGTGATTTAGACTCATAGACTCTAAGGTCAGAAAGGACAAATATGATCATCTAGTCTGACCTCCCGCACACTGCAGGTCTCAAAACCTCACCCACCCACTCCTACAATGAACATCAAACCCATAACTGAGCTATTAAGGTCCTCAAATCATGATTTAAAGACTTTAACATAGAGAATCAACCAGCAAATGAGCCATGCCCAATGCTACAGAGGAAGGCAAAAAACCCCAGCACCCAAGCCAATCTGCCCTGAAGGAAAATTCCTTCACGACCCCAAATATGGTGATCAGTTAAACCCTGAGCATGAGGGCAAGTCCACAACAACCAATCAAGAAGAACTTCTCTGTAATAACTCAGAACCCACTGGATCCAATGCCCCTTCCCAGGTCACTATCATACCCATCACAAGTAGTAAAAGGCAGACAATGGCCAAGTTACACTGTCCATCATATCATTTCCTCCATAAACTTATCAAGCACTGTTCTGAAGGCACCTAAGGTTTTTGCCCTCACCACTTCCCTTGATAGACTAATGTCACATTTGTGCCAAAAGGGTCAAAGCAAATCACAAACATAACAGTGATTAAAAGTCCATGTAAAGGAAGCCCTTGAAAGAATTTGGAGTTTGCAGGCTTAAATTGTTCCTCTGGAACGCACCCAGTGCCTGGGTGGACCTCAGTCCTTTGTCTGCTCACAGATAAATAGATCCAGAGATGGGTATTGATTGGCTGGGAACTGGAGACAAAATGGAGTTGCTGCTGCTGCCTTTCATCACCTCTGGCCTTCCCCATGCTGTGTGCAGTTTTTTGTAAATCAAGATGGAGTTGAGTCACATCGCCAGTCCCGGTGACTCTCTGAGTAGGTTTCTCCCTAGGCCCATTGTGCCTTTGGTTCCCTTAATGGGCCATTAAGGAAACAATGACTATAGACATCCAGTCTGGGGAGGTTCTCAGAATCACATAAGTAAACTACAGATATGGCAAATATATTCCTAACTTCTAATGCAGATATGACACCTACATATAAACCATAGAATCATTCCTAAAAAATTGCAACATTCCTACTGATACCAAACATGGCATACCTCATATGGATTATTGCAATTATGAAACATTGATATGAATCTTCTGTCCAGTCAATATGGCAGCAGCAAAGGGCTGGGTTCTATATCTACGGGTTTCCTAACAATGTTACCACACCAACTGGCTTGACCCCAACCCCGTCTCCTGGGAAATCACACATTATTACTTGGGCTCCCTAGAGGACAATGTTTTCCCTCTCCCAAGCACAAGTCTTAGTGTAGTACATAGAACTTTTAATAGCAACATAATGAGACTGTATAGAGGCAATCTCAAAACTGGCACTGACTTGGAGATACAGTATTCCCATAAAAACCAAATAAGCAGAACTCACTGCACCCCAGTGTCCATACAGCATGTCCTCCATTACCCCCATACTGACCATCACAGTTTGAGCACCCCCCTCTTGAAAAGGGGATGGAAGCTCAGCCCTTCCCTCCAGTTGTCTTCTGTCACCTCTGGGTCTGCTCACACCACCTCTGATCATTGACACCCACCCATGGGCTGCTGGCATTGCCTGCTGGTCACTCACACCTTCTGTTATCCACCTGTGCCATCCTCTGGCTGCTAGCACTACCACTCACACTGCTGTCTAAAGGCAACTCTTTGGTGAATTAAGCTCCTAGAGAGAATTTCAACTCTAGACTTCAGCTTCAGGACAACAGAGATGGCTTCTCTGGTCAAAATAACAAAGAAGGCTCCACAAGAAATCAGTAAGTCTATCTTCTAACAATTAACAGAAGATTAGGAAATAAGTCCTCAGTAAAGATATTGTTGTCCCCCACTCTGCTTGCTCTTACAACACTGAAAACAGACTTGCTCACCCTTCCAAGTTCTGTGCTGCTGATGGTGACTTTTCCATCAAACAGGCTAAACAGAGTTTATACAGTCAAAGGGTAGCGTATTATGAAAAGACAATATTTCATTTCCCTCTTAGGTTAAAACACAGGTATTGAAGGATTTGGGATCCAAACCAGCAGATATACAATTTAACATTGTGCCCAGCACCTATACAGCAAAATTATACTAAGTACTTATGCAAATACAAAGCCCATGCAAATCAATTGCCCCCTTTCAGCTGTTAAGCAACAGAAGTGACCAGCCTCTAGACCTAGTTTGCATAAAAAGTCTCATAAATGGCCCTCCCAAATCAGGACAGCACGACAGATTATAAAATATTCTCCCTGCTGGTGGGTTCTTTCAACTTCTCCCCAGGCCCTCCAAACCCTAATTAATTAATGAAGGGTCCTAGCCCCCCCACATGTGCCTATGCCCAGCCTGGCTGCTAATTCTAACCCCTGTCCAGCTATCTATCTGCCTCTCAGAGCTCTTTGCTCCTCCAGCAACTCCAGGGGGCTCTTCACCAGCAGCATTGCTGGCATTGGGCACCCGGGGCATGTGCCCCGGGTCCCAACGCCAGTCCCCCGGGCCAGGGATCCGGGGCCCGATCCCCGGTGGGCTGCGGTGGCCGTGTCTCGTGCCAGGGATCTGGGGCCTAGCTGGCTGCCCGGCAGGCCCCACCCCCGGCCAGGGATAGGGCCAGGGGGAGGCCACACCGCCGCCAGCAGCTAGGCCACGGTGCGGCACAGCCCAGCCTGGCCAAAAGCGGCCACTGGAGGCCAGGACCTGGATCCCCAGTGGGGAACGGGGCCGCCACGGGAGGCCAGCCAGGCCTCGGATACCTGAGTGGGGACAGGGTCGCGTGGCCACTGGTGGCCAGGCCCCGGATCCCCGGTCAGGAATCCAGGGCCCAGCTGGCCGCCCGCAGCCGCAGTGGCCCTATCCCTGTCTGGGGATCTGGGGCCCAGCCAGCCACCCACGGCGGCCCCGTTCCCCGGGGATCTGGGGCTGCGGCCGTGAGCCCAGCCTCCAGCAGCCACTTCGGGCCAGGCTGGGCCGTGCCGTGCTGCGCCGCACCGCAGCCTAGCTGCCGGCGGTGGCATGGCCTCCCCCTGGCCCTATCCTGGGCCAGGGGGCGTGGCCTTCTGGCTGGGGGCAGGGCCTGCCCCTGGGAGTGGGGGCTGGGCCCGTGCCCCAGGTCCCTCCCCGCACCAGCGACTCCCCTGTTCTTCACTCCCCTCTTTCTTCCACCGTGGGGCTGCAGGAAAGAAAGAGGAGATGCCAGGGGGTCACAGAAATGAGGTATCAGGATTCTGTAAATGGGGGTCTTCCAGAGGTATAGAGATGAGTCAGAATGCTGGGTAGATGGGGAATCCTCCAGGTCTTTGCATGTCTCACTTTAGACAGGCTGACTTCAAGCTCACCCATCTCAGGGACACAGTCGGAGCTCAGTTCCACAGCACCACACCCCAAGCCAGGGGCGGATTCTCCCACCATGGACAGAGCCTGGTGGGAAAGTGAAGATCAAGTTCTCATCACCAGCAATGAAAAATGTCACCTGGCCCTGGTCACAGTCCAGACACACGCAGATTCTTCTGGGAACACAGTGCAGCGGTAGGGGGATCTGAGGGGAGGTGAGAGCCTGGAACTGATCACTCCCTGTCAGCCCCACAGCCCATATTCCCTCCTCAGGGCTAATGGTGATCCCCCCCTTCCTCCTCACGGACTCTCTGGCCACCCCCACAGCCCAGAGTCCCGTCACTGTCATCTCCACCTCCCAGCAATGTCTCCCAGAGGTGAAGCCCTCGCAACCCAGCACACAGCGTTCAGTGTCAAATCTCTCAGGGTTGTTGGGCAGGTTTTGCCATGTGAATCCCCATTTCACACTTCTCCCATCCTCAGACAGGACGAGACCAGGATGAGGCGTGTCTGGATCCAGAATCACAGCCACTACAACGAGAGAATCAGAGCATTAAGGGCAGAGCTCAGCCCCGGGGGAGGCTGGGACCATTTCTCACACTCCCCAGGAGCCCTGCTCTGACTGGGACATGCTGGATCCCAGGGAGCTGTCTCTGCCCTGGGAACCTGAGGCTGAGCAGAGCTTTCACTGCAGTTCCTGTAAATGGACCCACTGCCTGAGTTTCTTATTTGTTTGGAAATCAGACCCTGCTCCCCCTGCTCTGGCTGCTCCATTCCTAGTATCCGAGCACAACATAGAAACTTTCAGCAAAGGGGGAGCAGAGGAGGCAGGTACCAGCTTTAAACTCCAGAGGGAAACTCCCTCCCCTACTTTCATCCTCCAAGCCTGGGCCAGGGAGCAGAAAGGAAGATGCAACGCTGGAGAAGAGCCACTGAAGACCAGAGAGCAGGAGGTGGCTTTGGGCAGGGCCGTAGCTACACATTTGGATGCCCAGAGCAAGCAGCCCCAAAGGCACACCCCCACCTGGTCCCCAATCTGGGGCCCATCCTCCCCCGCCCCCCCGCAGTGGCCAGAGCTGGTTGGAGAGGATCCTACCCCACTGCAGCCAGAGCTGGGCAGGGAGCACATTCCTTATCAGGGCAAGGAAGGGCCTGTAATGGCAGGCTTTACAATTCGTGCCTGGGGCTTTGCCCCATTCACCCAGCCATTGTTCTAGCACTGGCATTGGGTCGGAAGTCCCACTCTTAAGCTGGAAAGAAGGGAGCAATTACATCTTCCCAGTCTAGGACACAGATGCAGTGACCAGTTCTGGGAGAGCCCAGCCCTGCCCAGGGCAGGGAAAGGGAGGATGTTGGAAAAGGTGGTGAGGAGAACCCCTGCACTGGGGAAAAGGAGAGGGATCTGTCAGCCCTCAGGGCAGAAAGCTAGGTGTGGGCAGGGCTGCTGAGTGCAAGTGGTTCTGGAAATCAGCTTGAGGATGAAAGCTACACTAAAGTTGGTGCAGGGACAAAACCACTGTGGGGTAAGTGGGGCAAAGCCGTGGGTGCCAAATTTTAGAGGGTGCGGATGGGTGCCCCGCCAGAGTCCTGGCCAGTCAGCTGAGAAATTGCCCCCACCAGGGGTCTTGACTGTCTGGCGGGGAAGGAATCGGGCCATGGGGGGGATTGGGCCCCAGATTGGGCCCTGGGGGTGGGAGAGGAAACATCTGGGCTGCCTGGCCTGGGCACCAAATTCTTTAGTTTCTGCCCTGAGTTGGTGGCACTGTGGTTTGTGGGAGTCCCTCTGGGGATCTCTCACTTTTCCTTTATTATCCATGGGGCTGTGCGTGTCTTGGTCACTGTTGGTTTGGTTGGTAACTTTAGCCACAATTCCATGAAGATTACACTGGATTTTTTGCATAATTCAAAGAAAATCTCCACCTTCAAACTCACCCTGTGTGAATGATCCCGGGGATTCCCCTCTTGTTCGCTTCGGTGCAGATGGCAGAGTGTCTGAAAGGGAAAAGGATAAAATAAAGGAGATTTCAGGCTTTCCTGTTTATAACAGCATTCCCCTTCTTAACTCATATAGCTTTGTTTTCAGCATTACAAAGACACAGACTAAGAACCCCAGAGACACTCAGGGATTTAATATAAACTAATCTGAAACTTTCTCTTTCCTGTCTCATTCAGGTATCGCCACACCCAGGGCTGCCCCTATGGGGGTGCAAGGCCTGGGGCCAATCTGCCTGTGGGCCCCCCAACTCCCTCAATTAATGCTGGGTGCGGGGGCAGGCTGGCCTAGAGGCTGGCCCCGCACTCCTCCCCCTCCTAGCTGGGGGTGAAACAGGTCGGTCCAGGGGCTGAGCTCTGCTCACCCAACCTGCTCCTATGACAGAATAGCCAGGGAGAGTGGAGCCTGTCCTCTGGGCAGGCATGTTTCAGCCCTGGGCTGGGTGTTTGGGGTAAGTCAGCCAAAAGCAGAGGCTGGTTTCACAATCCCACTTGCCCTTTGCCCGCTGCCTTTGGCTCCATGCTGAAGGCAGTAGGGAAGGGGCAGGCCAGTCGTTGGGGGAACAGCAGTGTGGGCCCCACACTGCACTGCTCATAGCAGAATAGCACAGGGCCCACAGAACTGCGGGCCCAGGGGCGATCGCCCGTTTTGCCCACCCCAGGGATGGCCCTGCTCCCACCAATGCAATCAACAGCCATGAAGCCTCAAAACTTTCTCCAGTCAGACAATCTCTAAGGAAGATTTAAATTCCCCCTCATCAACCACTCCTGTCCTCAGGGCTGTCACTGGCCTGAAAAAAAGGGTCAGGGCATGGGCCTGATCCAGCTGCAGGCCTGATCCAGGAGCCAGATTGGGCCCCTCACACCAGAAGCCTGCACTGGATCTAGCCCCTGCCACTACCAGCCAGCAGCAGGATGGCAGACTGCCCAGTCCCAACCCAGCTCAGGCTGCTACTGCAGCAGGGCTGGAGACAGGCAGAGCTGCAGCTCTGTGGGCCAAGCAGCAGCAATGCCTCTGCCTGTCCTTAAGACTTTAGGGCTATGTCCACACAATGTTTTTAAAGCAAAACAATGACCATTGTTTTGCTTTAAAAAAAGTTATGCCCGCACGACATTTGGTTGTTTCGAAATGACGGAGCTTGTTATTTCGGAACAACGGAACTGAATTTGAAACAATAAAACCTCAAGGGTAATCGAAATAGTCCTTGAATCAAAAGGGTTGTCTTGAAATAACACCGTTTGGTCACATCACTTTGAAACAGCACTGTTTCAATTCAGGTTTCACCTTCCTCTCAGGGTGCATGGCACCCTGGAGGGAAGGCTCCTCACCACCCCCTACTGCCCTGTCAGCACTCTGGCCAGGAAGTGCATTGGCACCCTGGCCAGGGAGAGCCAGGGGTGCATGGGCTGAGCTTGCGGGGCACCTTGGTACCCCTGCTGCTGGCCAAGTGGCAAGAGCTGAGCTCTCAGAGCTCCCCTCTTCCCTGCCATTGGCTGAGCGGCAGGGGCTGAGCTGTCAGGCCGCCCCAAAGCCCCCGTCACAAGCCAGGCAGCAGGGGCAGAGCCCTCAGAGCACCCCAAAGCCCCTGCCCCTTGCCAGGTGGGGGATCTCAGCTCCCCCACCTGGGAAGGGGTGGGGGTGCCCCAAGAGCTCAGCCCCTGCTGCTCAGCCAGCAGCAGGGATTTCAGGGTGCCCCACAAGCTCAGCCCCGCTGCCAGGAAAGTGGCGGGGAAGAGAGGTGGCCCCAATCCTTTCCCTGCCACTGGGATAGCCGCGGTGAAGAGAGGCCTCACAATCTGTGCCAAAGGGGACTTTTCTCCCTTCCTACTGGCTCTGAAGACTTCTGTGACTGGATTTGCTATTTCAATTTGGTGTTTTTGCTTAAATCAATTTGAGTTGAATTGATTTAATGATTTTGATTTTTATTTTGATTTAGCTTAAATCAATTCAACTTGAATCTATTTAAGCACGGAGGTGTGGACATAGCCTAGGTTTGTCTCATTCCCTTGCTGCCTTTTGTTGTGACCTTGACTAGGTCATGCAAAAACTTTGGCATAAAACAGTTGGTTACTCACCAGTAACTGTCCTTCTTCGAGATGGGCTGGTCAGATCCATTCAGTAATAGGTGTCTCCATGCCGGAGCGCCAGATTGGTCGGAAAAACTTGTCTTCGCCAGTCAGAAGAGGGGAGGCAGCCATTGCCCCTCGTGCCACCCATGGCTATATATATGGCCGCCTCACCGCCTCCTCCTCAATTCCTTAAAGTCACCAACTCCAGAAGCGGAGATGGAAGGGAGGGACCTGAATGGATCCAAGCAGCCCATCTTGAAGAAGGACCGTTACTGGTGAGTAACCCATCATTCATCTTCAAGCGCTGCTCGGATGCATTCAGTAATAGATGACTACTAGCCATGCTGATAGATGGCGGATGGAGCTGGTACTTCCACCTTCAGCACAGCAACAAGCCCTGTACGGTAGAGGCCCACAGCAAGATGCTTGCTGGAGTCAAGAAGCGAGCGGGCCTTGACAGCCCAGAAGAAGCAAGAGCTGAGGGTCAACCCAGAACAGGGCAAGACCGAAACCACCGAGGCAGAATGCATGAGCAGGTCAGGCAAGGTCGCAAGAGCTAGAGAAAAGGGATGCAACCTAACCAAAATGGGTTCCATGGGTGCTCTGCATAGGAGGAAAAGTGGAATGTAGCCAACAGACTACAATGTCTGGTCATAGGCCATGTCACATGGACTCGAAGTAGAACACTAAAGACTAGCAAATGAGACTAGCCCTATGCATGTGTCTCACGCGAGAGCTAAGAAAGGATAGGCATAGAGCGCCCAAAGGCTTTGCAGGAGCCGTGTAGTCATGGACTGATCTGGTGACTCCTGAGTACACAGGGAGAAATAAGGGAATGACAATGCCCCTTATCTAGGATGCGACAAGCAAGCCGTCTGGTTAAAGAGAGAAATGAGGATATAAGAGTGTAAGACGGGCTCAAGGGCGACTGAGAACACCACGAGACACTGAGCTGCAGCATATCAAGTCGAGCCAAGCGGGACGGGCCACGATATGCTAATTAATGACCTGGTAGCACATGATTTCAGCCGAGCAGGCACCATGACCAGGTTCTCGCAGGAGAGGTTCCGGGAAAGGTCACTAACAGCAAGGTGGCCTGAGGCTGTGCTGATGAGATGGTCCTACTAGGGCCCGCAGGGTGCTAGAATGCAGAGGAGGGCCCCGCTGGACTAAACTTGCAGGGTTTGCATCGCAAAGCTATCACTAAGGCATGAGGGAGGGAACGAGAGGAACAGGAGAGAACTCTTACTACCGTCTAGGCGGCTCCTCGGTGACCGAAGGAATCGAAGAAGAGCCATGAAAGGCCGCAGACTCAGTACCTATAGTGCTTGCCGGAGGATAATGTTACCACTTTGCCATGCCAGGGCTGCCAAGGAGAAACTCTTCAATACATGGATACTGAAGAACTCTTGCTGCCAAGGGAGGATCCTTCCTAAGCTAGAGAAAAGGACTGTAACAGGGTGGCAGCTGCTGCATCTGAAGGACACGCGGGGATCAGAGAACCCAAGAAAGTTGTCTCCCCAGAGGGAGCCAGAGGGTGAATAAAAGGGCAGGGTACAACCCCAAACTGTTAGATGTTTTACAGAGATGGGTTCTCTGTCTGTCACGCCATTGGATCGGCAGTGGGTGTTGATGGGTCCTTGAAAGTAGGAGGAGAGGACCACAGAACTGCCAGGTGCCACCAACGCGCATGGGGAGAACCACAGTAGCACTAAGGGACTACGCGCAGCATAGTGGGACAGTCCCATGGGAAGGCAGGGTGGACGGGGGGGGTCGTGTCCTGCCTGGGAACAGGACCATAGAGCAAGGTGGTTATGCAAGTGCCCTGGAAGTAGGAGACCTTCTGTCTGACGTAGACAGCTGTCCAGAAGGCAATGGATATCGAGGTGGGAAATATAGGTGGGAGAGCACTTGAAGGGATGGACCCTTCACAGTTTCCCAATGTATAACCATGACTAGGGGTTCCCTCTCAGGGTTTTAAAAGGGTGCCCTGGCCATGCCCTGGTGGGGTCGGGGAAGAGTGGACTACCTCGATGAGGGTAGACCACGGTGAGGGTTCCTGAGGTGGACCCCTGGTTCCCACTAGATCACCAGAAGGTGGAGGCGTGGAACCATGCAAAGGGAAACAAGGAGGAGTGGGCCGTAGCTGGGCCCGCGCAGGGGTAAGACCCACTGTAAAGGATACCTTCCCAATTAAATTGGCTATCCAGGTAGCTGTATTGCTACACAGATGTATCCCCTTCCCTGTGCAGGACATTTTCCTGTTGAATGGGGGTTGGGGTCGCGGTGCAGAAATGGTGGTGCAACCAGGGGTATTCCCTTCTCTTCCCCTGACCCAGTACGAGGGGCCTACCTGGGACGTGCATCATGGCCACAGGCACAGTCCTGTTGCAAGTAGACTTCGGATGTGCGCTTCTTGGAACCCCAGCCGCAGCTGAGGCTACAACGAGACACGCCTCCATCCCTTGGTGAGGTGTTAGGGTGGGAAGTGCGGTGGGGAATATCCAGGAGCAGAAGAGGGGCAGTTTCCGTCTTCGGGGAAGTCACTGCTTAAGGGGTAGGGGGAGTAACTATGGTATTGGGGTACCAGCACCATAGATGGACATCACTGTATTGTTGGTCCCCTGGCATCCCATTCTAACTCTTGCTCCCACAGTTGGGAAAGGGAAAGATCAAAGAAGGATCGGGGTAGTTCCCACCATACCTACCCTCCATAGAGGAAGAAAGGTGTGGGGGGGTAGCCGTCCACAGCACTGATGCCCTAAGGCCCCTGATACCCTAAGGGTAAAGGGGTGGTGGTGGTCAGAGGGGCCTCTCCGCAGGGGGTAGGGGACATGAAGGCCCTCTTCCATCCTGAGTGAGGCAGAAAGGGAAGGGATTGTCCCACCCAGGGAAGTGGGGAGCTCAGTTGGGGGGGGGGGGCAGGACGAAGAAGGCCAAAATATTTGGCCTCTCCTAGAGGGTTCCGGGCCATGCCCACCACTGAGAGAGTTTCAGGGGGAAACAGGACATTCCCCTCAAAGGGCAGGTCCAGAACTGCCTGCTGTGCATTAGGGGGCACTCTGGCCTCCCTAAGCCATGCTACCCTGGGAGGGTAACCACTGAGGCCATGGTGCATGCAGCGGTGTCCACCGCATCGCGAGCCGAAAGGAGGAGGTCTTGTGAGATTATCTTGCCTTCCTCCAGGAAGGCATCATACTCATCCCTGGCCTCAGGTGGAAGCAAATTTCTAAATTTCCCAAGTGACTCCCAGACCACTAGCAAGTATCAGTTGGTTACAGCCTGGTTGTTTGCCACCTGCAATTGGAAGGCTTATGAAGAATACACCTTGTGGCCTAACAGATCCAGCTCCCTGGTTACCCTGGAGGGGGAGGGGGTTCCGGCGGGGTTCTCCAGCCCCCATTGCCACCTGGACCACGTCCCTGGGGGGACTGGGTGGCCAACGAGCGAGGGGTTTTCTAATTCAGGTACCCAATACTTCATACTCGCCATATCCAAGACCAGGGGCATGGAGCTTGGGCTCTGCCACCAGGAACATGTGAGGTCCCATATGCTCAGGTGGGGTGGGATTGCTAAGGGCACCATGGAGGCAAATGCTGGCCCGAACAGGCTATCAGGAGGGAGACTCAAGGGCTCCACCTCCATACCTAAATGACCCATGACCCGGCGCAACAAGTCAAAGTGTGCTGAGAGGTTCCCCATAAAGGATTCCAGTGCCAGGGACAGCACGGCACCAGGGGCTCACCGCGGGAGGGATGGAGTTCCCTCAGGGGACCATTCTTGTGGCTGAAAGTGGAAAGGTGATGGGGCCAAAGTGCGGCACCAGGGCCATTTGGAGCACCTAGAAGGTCCCTCTTCCGGGCTGGAGACAGGGGAGGGGGATCGAGATTCCTGACCCGTTGCTGGTGGTAGAGTAGTGTCAGCCCCTGATGGGATGGAAGACGGGGGGCTGGGCGGTGAAGGTGAGCATCCCAACTGAACCCAGGTCTTTGAGATGATTGGAAGTGGGGCTAGGGGAGCTGGGAGGAGCAGCAGGGCTTGTGCTGCCTCCACCGCCTCTGGGGTGGACAGGACGAGAAGCGACTCCACTTGAGTCGTGGGCAAGTCCTAACTCAGGGAGGGAGGACTGCTCGCGCGGGAAGGTTCCTGCTGCTGTGGCACCGGGCTCTGCAGTGCCGAGGGTGGAGTCAGCCGGTGCCGGGGTGATGTCGGCACCAGTGAGGCCAGGCCGTACCATGCCGTTGGCACCGGAGATGATACGGCACAGTGCCGAGCTGACTGAGGGGGACCTCGGTCAGTGCTGAGGTGCCAAGGCACCGGGTAGGCACTGCCATGACGGAGTCAGCACCGAGGTGGTACGGTGGTGGCAGCCACCGGTGGCACAGTGCTGTGTAGGCTCCAGCGCCGAGGTCGGTCTTGGGGCCAGGCACGAACCCAAAGCCTCGGGTGAAGGGTATGGAGCCTCCTCCAAGGCTAGGGTGCGGCGTCACTGTTCCCTCTCCTTAATCGTTCATGGTTTAAAGGAGAGACAGATGGAACATGCCGAGACCATGTGGTCTTTGCCCAGGCATCTAAGGCACTTCCCATGGGGGTTGTCCCGGGGGAAGGCCTTGCCACACTCGGCGCAGAGTCTGAACCCTGGCATCGTTGATGCGATGTTCTGGTCCAGTATCAGGGATTCTCGCTGAGGAGTTAGTCCATAAGAGATGTGTCCCACCGGACAGTGAGTAGAAGGCCAAGACACAGGCTGCTTGTGAGTTGCAAGGAGTGGACATTCCAATTCCGATGCTCAAGGAGGAAGAAATGAAACTGAAGAGGGGGTGGGGAGGCAGCCATATATATAGCCACGGATGGCATGAGGGGTGTTGGCTGCCTCCCCTCTTCTGACTGGCTAAGACAAGTTTTTCCAATCAATCTGGAGCTCCGGCACAGAGACACCTATTACTGAATGCATCCAAGCAGCACTTGAAGAAGAAGTAACTTTACCCACTTCAGTCCTTTTGACACTATCAGGATGTTAGGAGTTTGTAAAATTCAGGCTCTAACTGTCTGCTTTTTGGTCTGTTCTGCATCTCTACAGAAACCAGGACAATGAGGGTCCTTGTCCTCCAGAAGCAGGAATGTGAATAATAATAAATTCATTTTATCAGTTTGGAAATTGAGGTGGAAGAAGGTTGGCTCAGTGGATCAGCTTAACCTCTGTACTGGCAGGAGACAGGGGAAGCGATTTGTGACTCTGCAATTCAGTGGCTGCAGGTTCTGGTGCAAACCTTACAGGCTAAGGGAGTTCTGAAGCCAGCCAGAGTCGCATCCTTTCTTCAGTGGCTTTGGTGTTCCTTGGCCAGTGTGCAGAATGTCACAGGCCCAGCTTTACACTCCCTATGCCTCTCTTTCCTCATCTACCCTGTCCTCTTCCACCCTGCCCTCACTGATCCCTCCATTCCCAGACCTCTCAGGAACACTCCTCTTGCCCACAGCTGCTGTGTGGGAGGCACCAGAACTCCTGTGCTGGAGGGATTCCTCACACTGAGGGAGGGGCTTTCTCCCTCCTCATAACCCATTGTGCCCAGACTAGCTGATATACTGGCTTAGAGCACAGTGATGGACAGGGCCTTTAATGTAGGGTCTAGGTTTGGAGTGCTGACCTTTAGGCCCTGGGAGCTACTTCAAAGTGGAGTTGGGTACCTGCAGCTCCCACTGGCTTCACTTGCAGCTGTGGATGAAGCCCACTCTGTGACAGTCTCTAGTAGGGAGAGAAAAATTCAGCTGGCCAAAATTAGTCTGTGAGATATCCTGATGCCTGGGCCTCTGCTAGGTCTCCTAAACTTGTCTGCTTTCCATGGTGTGTCATATTCAGTATTGAGAACTAGTGTTGAGTCAGGGGTCATTCCTCCTGAGTAACCAACAGGTGGTGCCAGCAGCTAGTAGACAGGGTGGTGCAAATGGATCCAGAGTCAGGAGAAGATAACTGGAGGGGAGGGCTGAGCTCCCTTTTGAAGTGGACACTATGACAGTCAGTATGGGGGCAATGAAGAAGTGAAGGACATGCTCTACATACACTGGGGTGGGATGAGCTCTGCTTTTTGAGTTTTGTGGGAATTCCATCATACTGATTACTCAAACCCATGCTGGTTTTAATATTGCCTCTCTATATATTCTTTTATGCTACCATTAAATTTTTGTGTCCTATATTCAGACTTGTGTTTGAGAGCAGGGCAGCATTGCCTTTCTAGAGCAGCCAGGGAATAGTGCGTGATTTCCCAGGAGGTTGGGTGAGGGCTGATGTTAGATGGTGTTGTAACATTGTTTGGGGGCCCCTAGATATACAACCTGGCCCTTGCTGCTGCCATCTTGGCCTGCCAGAAGGGTTAAACACAAATTAGAACAGACTGAGACAATTTGTTTATACTGACTGACTCAGTTTTGTCCTAGTTAGCTGTGTTTCTGATATAAGAGAATTTTGCATTAAAGCACCTTGTTATTTTGTGACATGTCCTGAAGTCTGTATCTAGACCTATGATATTTTGACCTCACAATGTGCTTAAAGACACAAACACCCAACATGTACAGTTAGCAAAGTCCAAAGACCCCTATGGAGTGACAAGGGTCAAAGTGAGCTATGCACAATCAGTGATACTAGACCAATCAAAATAATAATAGTAATAATATGAAAGTAGCTTGGTCATCAAAATTTATTCAATTAGAAAATTCATGCACATGTAGTGTATGAGTTATATCAGGTACTTAATATTCATAGCACTCAATAGAGACTGGAAAAGAACTAATAAATGTATAATTTGGGTGTGTGTAATATGCTACGCTTGGTCAGGGAGAGTCAGAGCTTCACAGGGGCTACATATTCCCCAGGAGAAGGTAACTGACCAGTACTGCTTTCTCTTTCCCTCGCATTTCTTACTTGAATAGTTAGAGTAATTGCAAGGAATGCTTTTGGTACAAATAAAGCTTTGAATTAATCAGCCTGAGGGACTTAGACCACAGATGATTAGAATTCTCATCTGACAATTCAATAGAAGCACAATCTAGTTATGAACACATTTACCTAGATCCATTCTCTTCTCACAGTGTCAGAGGCTCACCCATTTCCCCTCCTAGATCCCTCCTCAGTACCTTTGAACGTCCTCAGAGTCTTCATTAGAGAAACAGTTTTCTGGGAGAAGTCACTGAGTCTCGTTTCCAGTTCAGAAGAAATCTCCTTTGGATGCTGGAACTGCCCCTTCTCACACCTGGAGAGAAATAATTTTGCAAGGTTACATTTCATTTTTAGTGACTCACAGGTTCCCGCTACTGAGTTGCTGCTCTCACTCTGGAGTGAGCATTTGTCTACTTCTACCAGCCTCACAATAACACTCTTTATTTTGATTTTAAAAAGATTAGGTCCACACGACATTTTCTTGTTTTGAAATGATGAGTTCTGTCATTTCAAAACAAGAGACATTATTTCAAAATAGCTTAAACCTACTTTAATTCGAAACACCTGTTAAAGCAAAACAGTTATTTCAAAATAATGCCATTCCGACATGTTATTTCAAAATAACCCTTATTTCGAATTAACACTTTTACCCTTCTCCTTCCCAGGGTGCCTTCCTTTCTCTATATACTGGGGGGGGAGCATGGCCCAGGAAAGGGGCCATGTTGCCATGCCTCCCATGGTGCCCCTCTCCTGATTCAAAATAGCAAGTCCTGTGTCTGGACTTGCTATTTCGATTTGAGATTTTTGCTTATTTCAATTTAAATTAATTTGAAACAATTATTGTATTTTGAATTAGCTTATTTCAAATTAACTTATTTTGAAATAAGCATCTATGTGTGTACATAGCCCATATTTCATCTTTGAGGCCCAAGGTATATGACAGCTCTAGAATATAATTACGGTCAGTATTCCCATTCAAAAGGTAATTCCAGAGTCTTCTATAAAAGTAAGAGAACCTCCAGATTAAATTGATCAGAGAGATTTGTAACCAAAATGTGACTCCTCAACACATTTTGCTGTAGAACCCTGTGAAGATACATTGTTAATATTGTCTCCACGCTCTTTCCCAGCTTTGCGAAATGTGATCGGAAGTGAGGGAGAGCCACGTACCTGATCAAGGTGTTTCTGATATCCTAGAAAAGAGAGAGAGAGAGAGAGAGAGATTGAGAGAGAATTTCATTCCCATCTGATGCACACTTTGAATTCTAGGGAATAGATGTAGAAAATGTAGGGAAGAGAAAGCCCGGCTAGGCTCCAGGGCCATGGATTTCCTGAGTTAATGGGGCATTCCCATAGCTAACATCAATATATCTGGCTATGTCTCCATTAGGAAAAGTAAGTTTGAACTAAGGGTTAGTCCAATTCTACATCACGCTTAGTTCAAACTAATGCTTGAAGTAAGTGCTCAATTCGAACTAACCGCTGGTAGTTACTAGTTCGAACTAAACATTCATTAGTTTGAACTAAGAAAAGCCTATTGTAGACAGCAAATAAGTTAGTTCAAATCAAGCCTCCTTAATTTGAACTAACTTTGCAGTGTGGACATAGCCTCTGTGACTCTGCATAGGATGACAGTCATTCACACGTCAGGAACCCACCCACCACGTTACACTGAGATCTCTGATTGCTGGCCCCCTGTGCCCATGTTTTAGGATAAATGCTGTTCCTGTGTTGGGATCAATGTTCCCTCTAAGGGGAGAGAGCAGCTGAGCAACTCCTGTTGCTCGCTGCACTCTCCCCCCCCCCACGGGGCCCGCTGCGCAGCCCTTCCCCCCGTTCCCGCTCGCCCCCGGCCCCAGCATCGCCCCCCCCGGCCCCGGCTTCGCCCCCCCCACCCCGCTCCCGGCATCGTCCCCCGGCCCCGGCATCGCCTCCCCACCCCGCTCCTGCTAGCCCCCCCCTGCTCATGGCATCACCCCCCTCCCCGGTCCTGCTAGCCCCCTGCTCCCACTCACCCCCCCGCTCCCAGCAGCACACCCTCCTGCTCCCACTCCCCCCCCCAGCCCCCACAAACTTACCTCAGGGCTGGACTGGAGGGGCAGGGCCCAGCCCTAACTCCTGGGCCAGAGAAGCTCTACGGAGCATGCCCAGAATTTCTGGGCATGCTCCGTTAGAGCTTTTCTGGGCGGGAGTTTTCAAAACTCCCTGCTCCACAGGAGCTCTAGGCAGGGACTCTGGCTGCCGGCAGTGTGCTGCCGGCAGCTTTCCCTGTGCTGGTGGCTGCGGCGGGCTGCACTGCAGCATGCCAGCGCAGCTTACGGGGAACATTGGTTGGGACGTGTAGTGTCGTTAGCAAACCTGCAAGAATTCATTTGCTGGCTTCTGACACTTCCCCTCCATTTCACTGATCAGCTCACTGAGACGGGAAATCTCCCCAGAGAGTTTGGTGATATTTTCATCCTGTATCTTCACAATATCCTTCTCCAACTTTTCCAGTTGGGCCAGCTGGAGTTGCTTTTGTTCCTCCAGGAACTTCTGTACTTGAAGAAATTCATACACAATCTTATGCCTCTGCTTTTCTATCCGTTTCTGTAAAGCAATATGGAGAGGACTGGTTAGAGACACGGAGGCAACCTGGGGTACTTTCACAGAGTGCTGAGTGTGCAGGAGGGAGAACCTCTTTGCAAAGACAAAAATTGCTGATACATGAGTCTCTGCTGTGGTTACCTGGGAGAAGATTCTCTTACATCTATTCCATTTCCCCCTAATCTCTCTGGAAAGAAAGGATTTCATGTTTGATGTGGTTAGGACATTGTGTTACCAATGGCCTCCAAAATGGAATTTCTGAGCATCAGGAGGCCGGATTCAGGGTTACACAGACAGAAGTTCCAAGGGGAAAAAAGTATCACGTAACTGAATAGTGCAAAAACTGATGCAGACACAAGGAAAGTCATAAGGGCTAGAAATATAAATGGAAATGAAAGCTGAACATAAGTCTCATAGACTCATAGGCTGTGTTCACACAGCCTCCTTATTTCGAAACAACAGAGGTTGTTTCGAAATAAGGTTTCAGCTGTTCACACGACGCACAGTTGTTTCGAAACAAGTTAAACCCCATTTGGGGTCGAAACAAACTTGTTTTGAAACCCTTGTTTCGAAACAAGGCGTGTGAACATGTTGTTTCAGAACAAAGTGTTCCGAAACAACATTGGATCCTCAGCACCCTGGCC
>ML682272.1:240480-331186 GCA_007922195.1 Podocnemis expansa
TTGAAATAGCCATTGTTTCGAAATGGTTATTTCAAAATAAGGCCATTCGGACATGTTGTTTCAAAACATTTGGTTTCAAACCATTTCAAAACAATGGCTATTTCAATTAGATGTGAGGTTTAACTGTTTCAAAATAACAGCCATTATTTCAAAACAACAGGTCTCGTTGTTTCGAAATAACGGTGCATCTTGTGGACATGCCGCTTCTTATTTCGAAACAACCTCTGTTGTTTCTAAATAAGAAGCCTGCGTAGACATACCCTTCAAGGCTATGTCCACATGTACATGGTTAAATTACTTTTATTTATATTGATTTAATAAAATCGATATAAAAATAATTACATCCATATAATTTAAATCATTTTAACAGGTCCAAGCCAAAAAAACCCCCAAATCGAAACAGCATGACCAGACACAGAACTTGCTATTTCGACTCAGGAGAGGGGCACCATGGGAGATTTGGCAACATGGCCCCCTCACTGGGCCATGCCCCTACCCAATATATAGAAAAAGGAAAGCACTTGGGAAGGAGAAGGGCAAAAAGTGTTAAATCAGTTTAACAGTTAAATCGAAATAACATGTCTGCACTGTGTTATTTCAAAATAACAATTTTGATTTAACTGTCATATCGATATAATACTAGGTTTTATTATATCGATATAACTTTCCTTATGTCAATATGGGGGAGCTCCTCATTTCAAAATAGGGGAATGTCACGTGGACCTACCATTTTTTAAATCAAAGTAACCAGAGTTATTTCAATTTAAACAGTCTGTGTGGACATACCCCAAGAGAATTATACAGAGAATCCATCAGCAATTGACTCATGCTTCATGCTACAGAGGAACGCAAAAAGCCCTCAGACCCTTTACCAATAATGTCCTGGAAAAACATTCCTTTCCAACCTCAATATAGTGATCAGTTAACTCCTGAATGTGTGAGCAAGACACATCAGTCAGACACCCAAGAAAGAATCTAACGGAGAAAGTCTATGCTCATGCAGGAACATACCCACACTCACCAAGGCCCAGGGGGTAAAGTAAGTTGGAAAGTACTGAAACGATGTTCCAGGGCCCATTGCGTTTAGGGTTTCAGTGTTCTGGGCCCTTAAAAATAGAAAATGGAGCCACAATGCTGTGTTCTGGGGCCCGCCATTTAAAATAGCCGAATGCTGATCCCCTAAAGATAGCAATCCCTGGAATGCCATTCTGGTGCACTCTGTGCAAAAGATCTTCCCCCCAGGCTTGGAAATTTTAAATCTCCCGCCCTGAGGCTGCTCTGACTGAGCATGCTCAGGGGCTCTGAGCATGCTCAGTCAATGCTGGCTCAGGGAGGGAGGAACAGCCCGTGGGGTGCCGATCCACTCCAGCAGCCAGGTAAAGGGCCCCTGGGGTGGGCCTTGGCTGGAGGAGGAGTGAGAGCCAGGACCATGCAGTCGAGGCTGCTCTGCCTCTGCAGCACAGGCCCCAGGGCAGCAAGGAGGGCTGGGGCAGCAGCTGGCATGGGGAGTGTTGGGGCAGATTCTCTCCCATCAAGCCGGCCCCGATCAGCATTCCCCAGCTCTCTGTGGCCACAGAGGGGCACTGGGTGGGTGAGTGACCCACTGTGTCCTTCACCTATAGTCCCAGCCCCCCAACTCCCCTGCTCCAACCCTTCTCTTCCCCACCTCCTTTCCCTGAACAGCAATTCCTGTCACCATGCACCCCTTTTCTGTCCCCATCTCCTGCCCCTGCCCTCTTCAGCACACCCACCTCCTGCTTCTGCCCCCACCTCCTGCCACCACTGACCCCTTCAGTGCCCTCATCACCTGGCCCCTTCACCACCCTATCTCCTGCTCCTTACCTTTTGCCCACCCATAGAATCATAGAAACATAGGGTTGGAAGGGACCTCATAGGTCATCTAGTCCAACCCCCTGCCAAAGGCAGGACCACTACCACTAAACCATCCCATTCATGGTTTTGTCCAGCCGGGCCTTAAACACCTCCAAAGATGGAGACTCCACCACCTCCCTAGGCAGCTCATTCCAATGCTTCACCACTCACCTAGTAAAAAAGTTTTTTCTAATATCCAGCCTCGACCTCCCTCCTTCTCTGCTCCATCTCCTGCCACCACCCAACCCTTTTCTGCCCAGTCTCCTGCCCATGCTCCCCTTCACCACCCTGACACCTCCTGCCTCCTGCCCTCCCCTTCACTGCCCCCATCTCCTGCTCCTTCCCTCAGCCACCCCTTCAACACCCCCACCTCCTGCCCCTGCTCCATTCCTCCACATCCCATATCCTCATCCTTCCTGGGCTGGAGCCCACCCATGCCCTCATCCTTCCTGGGCTGGGGCCTGCACATGTTGAAAGGGGGCTCAGACTATATGGGAAGGCCTCCCCCCCAATTAGGAGGGTTCTGTGGTCCATCAAATTATACTTTCACCACTGCCAAGGCCTCAGAAGTTTCTACCCACAAACAGATCTCTCACCATAAATCTTAACAGGTCAACAAGAATAGACACCTACCCGATACACCTGGGTTTTTCCCTCCTCAGTCACTTTGAATCCCAGGAGCTTTTCTCTCTCTTCTCTCAGAGTCCTCAAAGGGGCTTGAATTTTTTCCTGTAGAAGTAGAGATGATATGGCGTGATGTTGTCTGGGTCTATGGGACTGATTATGATGATTTTTTATATTAATATTTCATATTTTCAATAATCCATATATGATATGCCATGTTTGGTATCAAAAGAAAGGCTGTAATCTGCTAGGAATGATGATAAACCATGAATGAGATGGTTTAGTGGTAGTGGTCCTGCCTTTGGCAGGGGGTTGGACTAGATGACCTATGAGGTCCCTTCCAACCCTAGGATTCTATATGATTTATATGTAGGTATCATATTTGTATTAGAAATTAGGAATCTTATTTGTTTTATGGTGTTCCAAGTTGTGTGAGCTGAGGCAATCCCAGACTGGGCGTCTGCAAACTATTGTCATATTAATGGCCCATCAGGAGGGGCTCCCAGCTCGTATGATCCTAGAAAGAAACTTGTTTGAGCAGTTACCCAGACTGACCATGTGGCCCAACTCCATTTTGATCTGGCAAGGATTCTGAGATAAAAGGTAGTGGACCCATCTCCATTTTGTCTTTAGTCTTCAGTCTGTCTGCAACCAGTACCCTCCTCTGGAACTATTCTCCTGGGACTGAACAAAGGACTGAGACCCACCCAGCTGCTGCTGCTTCTGAGTGCATACCAGAGGAGTGGGACTAACCCGCAAACTACAGGATCTTCAAGAATTTGCTTTCTATGGACTCTAAATAATTTGTATGTATGTGATTCACTTTGACCCTTTAACATCAATCATGTTTTGATTGTTTTCATTTTGTATTAAACCTTTAGTTGTAGTTACTAAAGGATTGGCTGGCAACATGGTATTTTGTGTAAGATCCAAGCCTATATTGTTCCGCGTGATGTGGCTGACCCTTTTGGGTCAGGAGAACCTATTTCTTTAAGAGATCCAGTGGCTAGGGGGGGCCATAGGAGCTGATGTGCATAAAGGGGGCTGTTTCTATTTTGCTATGCTTGGTGATGACCAGAGTGGGGAATCAGAAGCATGTTTTGTTGCTGCCTGGGAGACTGGTTTAAGTACCACCCGTCAGTGGTTCAGGGGTTTGGCCCCTGGTTTTTGCAGCTTGCCCTGATTTTGACACATTCAGAAGGTTATTCCAGGAGGTCCAGGTCACAAAGGGCTTCAAAGAGTCATGTAGGGGGAAGTTTGTCCATCCACACCCAAGGTGACTGTTGGTTCTAATCCAGGGATAGGCAACCCCCGGCACGTGTGCCAACAGTGGCATGGGAGCCCATTTGGAGTGGCACGTGGCATCCTTTGCAATGCCACAGAAATTGTGGCTCCTGCCACTGAAAGCCACTCCAGGCAGCTTCTTTCAGGGGCAGCTGGGGCATGGAGGGTCCCCACCATACCCATGTTCCAGGCATGGCGCAGAAAGAAGATGCCTAGAATGGTTACTTTCCATGGTGTGCAGCTTCCAAGGAGCCACTCTGGATAGCTTCTTTCCTCAGCAGGCCTGGGACCCCCCCAAAAGGAGCTGCTCCAGGCAGCTTCTTTCCAAGATATCCCTGGGGACCCTTGCCCCCAGGCATGTTGCAAAGAACCACTAGAAGCAGCTTCTTTCCACGAGTGGCTCCTTTCAGCAGCATGCCAGGGAAGTGCCCCCATTTCTGCTTCCCCTCAACCTCCAGCCATAGCTGTCACCAAATTTCCAGGCAGCCACCACTTTTATTTCTGTGGAGGGAGCCACTGGCACTGGCTGACAGTCAAGGAGGAGGGGCTGGAAGAGGGGTATGCACAGGTTGCTTATCCCTGTTCTAATCAATTTATGACACCAGGGCCATCAAGGAAATGTAACTGAACAATGGAGACTGGGAGGCTATGTCCACACAGAGGTTTTAAACCAATATAATGCTGATTATTTCAATTTTAAAAAATTTAGTTCCACATGACATTTTCTTATTTCAAAATAAGAAGGTCCCTTATTCTGAAATAAGGAAAATTATTTTGATATAATAGAACCTAGTATTATATTGAAATGACGGTTGTATTGAAATTGTCATTTCCATATAACCCTGTGTGGACCTGTTATATCAATATAAAAATACATTAGTATAAGAGGTCTGATCTTCTTTCTTCCAGGGTGCATGGCACATTAGAAAGAAGCCCCTCTGCTTGCCCCTGGCCAAGGAGGGAGCAGTGGTGAGGGCCCAAACCCCGCTGGCGCTGGCTGGCTGGGTGGTAGGGCACATTTCCCCAGCCTGGCTCCCAGCACCCTTAGTGGGTTGTTGGAGGGGATCCCTGCATGCCTGGCTCCCCCCCCCCCATGCTTGCTGGGTGGCAGGAACAGGAATCCCTGCATGGCCAGCTTTCCCTCGGCTTTTCCCATGCTAGCTGGGAGGTGGTGGCAGGGAGCCCCATGTGCCCAGCTTCTCCCTATCTAGCCAGGTGGCGGGGCAAAGCAGCCCCGCGCACCTGGCTTCCCGCCACACTAGCCAGGCAGCAGGGGCAGGGATCCTGGTGCACCTGGATTTCCCTGCACTAGCTGGGTGGTGGGGACAAGGATCCTGGTGTGCCCAGCTTACCCCCATGTTAGCCAAGCAGTGGGGAAAAGGAGCCCCATGCACCCGGCTTCCCCCCATGCTAGCCAAGTGACAGGGGTTGGGATCCCCGCATGCCCGGCTTTCCCCACACTACCCAGGTGGGGGTGAAGGGAGCCCTGTTCACTCAGCTTTCCCCCATGCTAGCCCGGCTAGCATGGGGAAAAGCCAAGCACAAGGAGCTCCCTGCCCCTGCTGCCTGGCTAGCTTGGGGAATGCCAGGTGCGCGGGGCACAGGGTTTCCTTCCCCTGCCACCAGGGATGCAGGGCACACAGGATCCCTTCTTGCCACTGCCCAGCTAGGGAGGGGGGAAACCGAGCAGGGGGGTCCCATCTCCCCTATGCCTGGCTGAGCAGCAAGGCTGCAGCCAGTCTGGTGGATTGTCATTTCCCCTGTTGGGCTACAGGAACCCAGATCTAGTGTGGGATCTTTTTCCCCTGCCACTGGCTCTCCTGGGGGCAGCCAGGCAAGGGATTGGGTGGCAACATGGCCCTGCCATGGGGCCATATTGCCACACCTCCCAGGGTGCCTCTCTCCTAAATTGAACAAGCAAGTCCTGTCCCTGGACTTGCTAGTTCTATTTGGGCTTTTTGGTGTAGACCTGTTAAATCAATTCAATTCACTAACATGCTGGCACCTCTCAAGCTCCCCGCCTCCTTCCTGAGGGAAGGTCCTGGAGCAGCTACCAGTCCCCTCAATGCTGGCAGCCTTCAAGGCAGCAAAGGCATTCCTCCAGCAGCCAACTCCAATGCCTCTTCGGCTGTCCAAGCCCAGAGACAAGCCTGACTTTCTGTCAAAGGAATGGGCTACTGTGAAACGCAGTCTATTGCTGGTGCGGAGAGCGAGCAAAAGCCCATCCGCTCGACCAAGGCCTTCCTCAGCACTGGACTCATCCCCAGTGTGCTCTGAGCTGGAGCATGGGGAGGAGGGGGCTTACCCTTCCTTCTCCCCAGAGTTCTCACAGGAAAGCTAGGTACTGTGCTCTCAAGGCTCCAGATGCGCACAGTCTCTGTTGGACTCCTGCTTCCCCAGCACCAAGACATGGCTTTTCATGTTCTTGATAAACTTGGTTTAGGTATATGCTTTGTAAGTTCATTTAGATATGTGAACAAGGTGTGTGAATGAAGCATGTGTGTGTGAAGACATCAGTCTCAACTGCCAGGCTGTCCCAATGAAGCACAAGTACCATTTAACTGGCTGAAGAATGCAGACACCTCTGATTAAAGCAAACAGAAGGAGCTATCCCAGAAAGAATAGAACAAAATACAATCAAGCCTGCAAGTGACTGGTGACCACTGATCTCACAGGAACCCTGAGGCAACATGACACAGCAAATCCCATATACTTACATGAGGGCCAGCAAGTGTAAAAGATCGGTAAGAACATGAAAACTTTGGGTCCCATTCTGCAATCTTGGATTATCGGAATTGCAACTGACAGAAGCCTGGCTCCCTCCTTGTGCCCAGCCTTGTCAGCCACTAAACAGACTCAAGCAACACTTGAAAGAACTGGTAATTATATCACACCAGCTTGCAGAACTTCTTCTGTGTGTCTGTATGTGTGACTGCTTTATCCTATTCTTACCTTTACAATAAATGCAGTGTATTGCCTTTTTCCCCTTGAAAAGATCCTGGGTGCCCTTTTTGCATAACAAGCATGCCAGGAGCAGCACGGGTGCCAGGAGGGGCACAGGCTCGCTGGTCATTGACTTGTATTTAGGGGCCAGGCGTAAGTCAAGGTGGGCTGTATCCCAGAAGGGTAGACTAATGGGCTTGACTGGAGGGCTAAGAGCTGAGCCAAAGACTTGGGAGGGGAATCTGGCATGGACAGAGGTAGAGGACAGACCACTTGAGCTCATTCCCCAGTAACACCATCAGGAAGTGCCCTCCAGGTGAATCCAGTGCTGTGAATGCCTACACCAGTGGTTCCCAACCTTTTCTTTGCTGTGGCACACCTTGCTACCTCTAATTACTTTGAGGTGCAGCATCACAACTCATGAATATTCAAATTAACTCCTGACTATTCATGAGTCATGGCACACATAGAGAAACGCCCCTATATGTGAGGTGGTAGAGGTTGAAAGGCAGCAGTGGCAAGAGAGGGAAGGGGTGGTCGGGGGGGTGGCAGGAGAGAGTGTGGGACACAGGGCAGGGAAGGGTGGCAAAGGAGTACAGAGGTGGCCATGTGGGGGGGCAGGGCAGAGAATGGTGGGGAGCAGGGCAGGGTTGGCAAGTGAGGACAGGGGGAAGGAGGCCAGGAATAGCTATATGGGGTGGCAAGGGGGAACATGGAGAGTGGGAGGTCAGAGCAGGGGAGTGTGGTGTGGTGCCCCCTTCACCCCAGAAGCTCTGCTGCCTCCAGCACCTCTTGTTCCTCCAGCAGCTCTGCTACCCACAGAGCCCACTTCCACCTGACACACACTTCACTGGCAGCTCCAGACAGAACCGTCTTCAGTCAAACTCTCCCTTCTGCCAGAAGCTCTGCCACTTCCGCACTCCCCCCCCACACCCTGTAGCTCCCTATACCCCAAAGTGGCCTCTTCTGCCCCAGCAAACCCCTCTTCTCTGCTGGCTCCTTGCTGCCTTCAGTAGAGCCACAATTCCTATAACCCCCTTCCTCACACTCCCTACTGCCTGTGGCAGGCAGGGATTTCCCTAACAGCCCCCTACTCACCCCATGACTTTCCTAACGCTCTCCCAGTTATCAGCTAGTACCAAAGTTAAACCAGTTTAATGACAATGACTCCCCAAAGGAATAGCCGTGTTAGTCTAGTCCAGTAAAAAAAACAACAAGGAGCTGTGTGGCACTTTAAGACTAACAGATTTATTTTTTGCATGAGCTTTCATGAGAGAAGATCCCACTTTCTCAAATGCTTCGAAGATGGGTGAACTTACAGAAAGGAATGCAACTAAATGCAAGGGGGTGTTAAAAATAGGATCAGGTCATAAAGTAACAGCAAATCAGAGCAGTTTACAGGTTCAAGCCATGGGAAGCCTGAAGTCAAAAAAAAAATAAATCTGTTAGTCTTAAAGTGCCACACAACTGCTTGTTGTTTTTTTAAAGAACCCATAGTCTCAACTGAGTCCTGCTTTCACAGAATTTAGCTTGCATATTAATTCGAGTTCAGCTGTTTCTCTTTGAAGTCTTGATGTCCCAGGTACATCTCTAACGACAGTCATTAACAAATCCATCATCGAGTGATTAGGAAGATGGAAGTGCTCAGCAACTTGACTTCAGGCTAATTTTCCTAATTTTCTAAAGTTAAACCTTTTAAAGTCAAAGACCCTAGTCCTAGGTTAATTTTGGTTTAATTTTGGTTTGTCATTGTATTTAGTTTGAACTGAATTTGCTTGTGGTCACTTGAACCTAAGTTGTCCATTACAGTTCCTCCATGAATTCTTCATTACTCATCAATACCAAATCTCATATGTCATCCCCTCTTGTTAGTTCACTAATGGTTTGGAGAAGGAATTCATCATCTATCATATCCAAGATGATCTGGGCCCTCATTACTAGTAGCACATGTCCTCCAGTCTATATCAGGAAAGTTTAAGTATCCCATAATCACACAGGTCCCAGCAGTATTTACTTCCTTCAAGAGTTCCTTATCCATGTCTAAATCAGAGTCGAGCAGTCTGTAATACACCCAAAGAACTGTCCCCAGAGAAACTTTAGTAGCTTTCTTCCCCAATGTGATTTTTACGCAGCTGGACTCTGTCTTGTTAATTCCATCACTTTGAATTTCTTCACAGTCTACCTCATCATTGATATACAATGCCAGTTCCTGACCTTTGCCTTTATAGCTGTCTGTCCTAAAGAGCAGATAGCCTTCAATACTGGTACACCAGTAGCAAGTGCTATTTCTCTATGTTTCTGTTATCTCTAGAATATCTGCTTTCGTTTTCTCTACCAATAGCTTCAGTTCCTCCATTTTGTTACTGAGGCTTGTTGTGTTAGTATGGAAACATTTTAGTTTTTGCTGCTTGGCTTCACTCACATTTCCTGCCTGATATGGCATTGTTGTTCTACTTCCAGTCTCAGTATTTACACTATCCAGACTTTCAGCCTCCATTCTGCTCCCCACCTCTGTGTCCTTTCTGATTGCATTTTTCTTCCTTTCCATGCTAATGGCAGGCATGGAGTTTATCAGAGCATCTCCCAACCATCTCTCCCAACTCCCTAGTTCAAAGGTCTCTTGATCAGTCATGCTAATCTCTCTCCCAGAAGTCTGTTTTCCATCCTATTCAGGTGCAGTCCGTCCCAAGAGAACAATCTTCTGTCCATGCATATTGTCCAGTGACCATACATGCCAGTGCCCTCCTTGTAACACCACTGCCTGAGCCATCTGTTGATCCTCAGAATATTATTACACCTTTGTCCTCCTCTGGGACAGACTAAATCCCACTATTTCATAGAAGCCTTTACAGAGCTGAAAGGTGCAATTACACATGCAACAGGCAATCTGCAGTAAAATTAACTTGTCATTAAAACCCAAAGTTATTAGTCATTAAACTTCCCTACCTTGTACTCCTGTGCAGCCTCCTCAATGGGAACCACCGTGTGAGCTCTGTGAGCCTGGGATAGGTTGCAAACCATACAGACAGATATTTCATCCTCCTTACAAAACAATTTCAGAGCCTCCTTGTGTTCCTCACACATCCTGTCTGCTCCCATTGCCTGGATGCTCAGCCTTTTGAAGACTTCTACCACATTTGCCAGTTGACTGTTTGGCCTGAGGTTTCTCTGTTGCACAGTTTCTTTGCACTGGGGACAGGAGACATTTGCATCTGATCCCTTCCATCTCTGGGTGATGCAGGCTCGGCAGAAATTGTGCCCACACTCCAGAGTGACAGGTTCTGTGAAATAATTACGACAGATGGGACATGCAGCTTCCTCCTGGAGATTTAGCAGGGAGTTTGCTGCAGCCATCGCTGAGTCTGGATGGTGTATGAGTTAGGGTTTTAGTTTCATTTTCCTGAGCCCGGAAAACATGCCCCACCTACAGTAGCAATGGGCTGTTTCCTTTGGAGCGGCCCACACTGACTGCTGAGGTGGAAGTAGAGCCAGCTCACTGGGAACATTGCATCGCAGGAAACTTTTGTGAAAAAATGTCCCACTGGTGCCCTTCTGCTGGGGCAGGGCATCACGCAGAGGAACAGTCAATTTGGAATCATTTCAACCTTCTGATGTTGACAGACAAGTCACCTCTTGAAGAAATGGTTACATTCCAGCTCACATACAAGGGACAGTGCCAGCAGATTAAAATATTCATAAGAACATAAGAATGGCTTTAGTGGATCAGACGAATGGTCCATCTAGCCCACTGTCCTGTCTTTTGAGAGTGGCCAATGCCAGGTGCTTCCAAGAGAATGAACAGAACTAGTAAACCATCAAGTGATCCACCCCTTGTTACCCATTTCCAACTTCTGATAAACAGCAATACATGCCTGGCCTGGCTAATAGCCATTGATATCCCTAAGCACAACCCTTACTATTAACAAAACGCCACATCCCAGCTGAGAAAGCAGAAAACCTGGCCCTTCACAAACAAACACATAGCAAAGATATAACTTCATATGCAATACATGCATATAGGCAGGATAATATTATTAAATAGATTACAATTTTTCCAAATGCTATGTAACAAGGCCTTTCTCAAGGCCACATCACATTGATTGATGACAGGATGAGTGAGCTGTCATAAGTGCCTAAGTTTTTGGTTCAGGAACCCCACAATAACTTATTTGTTGTATTAACACTCTGTCATTTGATCTGGTTCAGTAGGTAACAGGAAGTGGCACACATCACCAGGTTTGTTGTGGTCTCTCTTTTAACCAATGGGAAAATCTCCAGAACAGACTGACTTTTAATGCTTGAGGGAAGGAGTGAAGGCTTCCGCTCAGAGGATTGACACTCAAGCAGTAATATTAAAAAGCAAAATAAGTAGTAAGTACTCTTTCAAAATAACCAACACAATGAATCTGAAAGTAGCAAAATTCTCTTCCAAATAATATACACCAAATAAATAAATTCCCTTGACACTAACACACACGGAGGTAACCAGTAACGTCAAACCATACTGTAGGACAGTGTTTCCCAACCAGTGCACCACATCACAAAGGTGTGCTGGCAGGCCTGAGAAAGTATGCCATGGAATTTTTTGAAAAACTTCTCAGAGTTTTGGATTGACTCATGGATATTCATGAGTTCATTTGGAAACGATAGGGTGGTGTGCCTCAAAAGTATCAAGGTGTACCACAGTCAATAAAAAGTCGGGAACCACTGCTGTAGGAACTGCCTTAAGTGGTTATCTTCCACCTGAGGTCATCAAACTAATGTGGGATGCTGACAACAAGCAAATTCTTATTTATGCATTAAGAGAGTGTAAAACACAGAGAGCTTTATTAACCTAGGCATGCACATTCATAGATTTTAGTAGTTAAATTAGAACTGTCAGGCTTACTTTGGTACAGATGCCTTTTCTCTGTATTGTCTATGGTCCTTCTGCTCTGTCATAGTTACTTCCGAGCAGCTGCTGCTCCTTCTCCGCTACTGCTGTTTGCAGTTATGGTTTGCCAAACCATCACAAAAACCTAGCCCTCTTTCCCTCTTCAGTTATTTTAGCTTCTTATATTTCTTGATCATTCTCCTTATTTTACTCACTCTGGTTCTTCCACTCACCTCGCCTGCTCCCTGACTTACATACAGATACCTTTTCTGATTAGTAAAATGAATATGCTTATTGCTAGGATTGAAAAAAACAGTGAGTCACCTTTAAGCTTTTCTGATTGGTTGCTGCTATGGATCAGTCTCAACTGCTAGACTGCCTATCAAATCAAATCCTACCCATTTGAGATCCCGTGATTATACCTGACTGACACTTTCCTTTAGGTTTGGAGACCTTTATTTTGCCCAGACTTTCCAGATTTCTTTGGTCAAATTATTCTAAGGCCACTATTTGCATTTTCTCAATTATAATCGGGAAAGTCACTGCCCTGGAGAAAGACCTGGGGCCTGGGCCAAGGCTCCACTCTTGGGTCCAGCCCTAATCCCTGGCTCTGATGTGGAGTCAGGACCCTGGGCTCCTGCTGTTGCCACCCTGGCCTGTGATCCCTGGCTGGGGTGAGGATGGTTGCAGCAGTGGCTGCCACAGGTGGCCCAGATTGGGATAGGCAACTACCCAGCCAGGAGAGGCCTGTACTACTGCAGTCAGCCAGGCCCCCAATACCCACCCAGGGACTGGGCTGGGAGAAGCAGGGGGCTTGCCAACAGTTTGGGTCACTGGTGCCAAGACTTGGGGCACGTGCCCCGTGTGCCAGCAATGTCTCTGACTATGATAAACTGTGGTCACCATTTTGGATTTCCAGCCATACCCATTAATTGATTTTAAAAGGACTTTTTACCATTAATAATAAAGATACTTTATGGGTACTTCACTATTATAATTCACTGTCACTGCTCTCATCTAGCCAATCAGAGTAAGTTAAATTATTGTTCTTGTCTCTCACTTTAGCTGTGTGGCAGGACCCTATTGTAAGTATGGGAATGGGCCCACTATTGTGGGGAACTTTCATGGCTTGTACACTACCTCACTCAGTGAAGGTGGTTAGCAAAAGGCTCTGAGTCCTTGCTCCCACTTCCTTTATCCAGAGAGCTGCCTGACCTCAAGAGCTTCCCTCCTACTCTCTTGTCTGATGGAGTCCCTGTGACCCCAACAAGACTGCGTCCCAGAATTCCTGTGGGGCTTGAACCCCAGTCTTAGCACACTCACTCACGGCAGGGACTGTGGTATCCCCACTCCAGGGTGTTGGCTGCACTGGGCGGTCCCCTGGCTTACAAGTCAATGTATACAGATCAAAGTTATACAATTTATTAAACACACAGAAATAAAAAAATCAAATAATAATATAGAGAAAGGTGAAAGCCAAACACCCAACACCATCCTCTAGCACATGGATAGAGTCTCTGGGATGTGAAGGACAGTCACTCTGTTTTCCATGTCGCAGGCCTGGCTGTGCTGCAAGGATCCAGAAAGTCAGGTGCTGGCTCCAGAAGTGGCCACAGGTCTCAGGTGCTGCTGTGACCACCTCTCCCCAGTCGCCACTCCTGAACCCCAGCTTACCCTTCCTTTCCAGGTGACCATTCAGTCCTGAGTCAGTCCACACCAGCCTCCTCCATGTAATTGGTCCCAAGCAGTTGGAGTGTGTCCAGTAGGCATCTATCGAGCAGTCCCCAAGCAAGACCCCTCAGTCCCCAGAAATCACACTGGGAACCTCTGTCCTACAGAGATTGGCAAGCCCCCTAATCTCCATAAACATGCATTCATCCATTAACACTGAAATGGGTTGGCCCAGCCTTTCTGATCAATGCCCCCTCAAGTCCATAGAGCTTTAGATAAAACAAATGTTAGTTTATTGATCAGGATGTGATTTTAAGTGAGTACATAGCAAATCAATGCACAATCAATTAATAAAGAAGTCAGGAGTTGTCACAAGTGAAATAAAAGTTACAACACGCATGCTATTCAACTACACTACTACAGTTATGCCAGTCTCAACACTCAGGTCTGGCTGTAATTGTTTGCATTCACTGCTTACTTTAGGCAGGGCCCAGTCCTTTTTCTAGATGTTTCAAGATGGAGTGTCTCAGGCCAAAAATCCAAAGCTCTTCAAAATGTCTCTATTTTAAACCCCTTGGCCCCTCCCTCTTTGTGCTGCTGTGTGTTCTCTTTGTCATACCAGAGTCATGGAGGACAATTTACATTGCCTTTGCCATGTAATTCTCCAGCCTCAGAGAGGGAGTCCTGATGATCTGAGCTATGTAACATGTTTCACATCTGTACACATACATGATGCTACAGGAAATATGATACCATAACAACATGGTAGAGCATTCAAAAGGGAAACTTGGATGGCATAACGGGCACCAAATCATGCAATCACAGTGTGATGCTGTCTAGGGCCAGGGGGCTGGTTATGGTTATTTTTCATATTAATATTCCATATTTGCAATAATCCATACTGTATATCCCATGTTTGGTATCAGTAGAAAGGCTATAATCTGCTAAGAATGATTATGTGGTTTATATGTAGGTACGAGCCTGTATTAGACATTAGAAATCTGTTTGTTCTTATGTCTGTTCCAAGTGATTTGATTTTAAGGAATACCCAGACTGGGTGTCTGTAAAAAACATTTATCTTCCTGATGGCCCATCAAGAGAACTCCCAGTTGAAGTGGACCTAGGAGAAAATCTGTTCGGCCAGTCACCCAAGCTGGCCACATGACCCAACTCCATTTTGATTTGGCAAGGACCCTGACAGCATGGGGAGGACCAGAACATGATAAAAGGTCATAGCCCATTCTCCATTTTGTCTTTAGTCTTCAGTCTTCAGCCTGTCTGCAACCAATGCCCTCCTCTGGAACTATTCTTCTTGGACTGAACAAAGGACTGAGACCCACTCAGGTGTTGGGTGCATATCCAAGGAATGGGACTAATCTGCAAAATACATGTTCTTCAAGGGCGTGTTTTCTATGGACTCTAAACCATTTGAATGTATGTTTCACTTTGATCCTTTAATATCTCTCATGTTTTGATTATTTTCTTTTTATATTAAACCTTTAGTTGTAGTTACTAAAGGATTGGCTGGCAGCGTGGTATTTTGGAAAAGATCCAAGCCTGTATTGTTCTGGATGATGTGGCTGGCCCTTTGAGGTCAGAAGAACCCATTTCTTGAAGAGACACAGTGGCCAGAGGGGACCATAGGAACTGATATGCAGTAAGGGGGCTGTTTCTGTTTCATTATGCTTGGTGATGACCAGAGTGGGGAATCAGAAGCATATTTTGTTATTGACGGGGACACTGGTTTAAGTACCAGCCATCAATGGTTTTGGGGTTTGGTGCCTGGTTTTGCAGCTTGCCCTGATTTTGGCACATTCAGAAGGTTATCCCAGGAGGCCTGAGTCACACACAGTGCAAAAGTGGACAGGAAAAATCATATAGCTCATAGCCCCAGGGGCACAGATGAGCATTCTGTGACATCACTGCACCCAGTTTCAGATGGCTGAAGTCCTCACTCCCTGGTCCACTCTGCTTCAGCATGATTCTGCTCCCTGTGACATCCTGAGGACTCCTCTGGTCCTGCTGCTGGGGGTCTATACAGCACAGCTGAGCTCTGCTCAGCTTCCTGGGCTCCTGCTCTGGCCTCCTGCCCCTAGCTTCAGAGAGCTCCAGCTCCAGCTCTAAACTGCTCTGTTCAGCTCATCTTTCTAACTGCTTCTGTACTCCTGTTCTTGTGAGTCAGGTCAGGCTGGGTCAGCTTACCTCCCTTGCTTGATTTCTCTAGCTCCCAGCTGCTGGCTGCTTCCTCCTTAACTCAGCCCTAGGCTCTGGCTTGGCCAGGCATTGTCTGCCAGCAGTTTCAGTTCACGGGGAGGGGCACCGTCTTGGCTCCCACATTAGCCTCTCCACCCTGTCAGTCACACTCTCCTGGAACACTGGCTTCTCCCTACTAGCCCTGGGGCTGTCCATTTCTGGGTCCTGCTGCCCCATGGAATGGCCAGTCAAAAAGGGCCACTCAGTTTCAGTAAGGGGCTAACACTCCTTTAGACTTAGTTGCATCTCTCTGAAATCTGGTGGGCTTCATGAGGGTGCAGGGACGGATCAGTGACCTAAACATAGAGTCATTGCAGCCAGGTGTTCCAAAAATAGAAGTCCTGGGTGTGGGGAGCCATTTAAAGAAAAAATCTCTACATGAACATGAACTGTTTTTTGTGGAAGCTTGAAATAAAACTACAAGTGTGAGAATGGTCAAAACGGTCTCAATCTGTTAAATGTCACCCATGATATGGCTTGGCACCCCCACAGACTTTGGGGAGGTGCCCAAATTGAGAAGGGTAATAAAGAAAATGCATATTTCTTACACTGTGAATGTTCCAATACAGAAAAATGTCTAGATGGGTTCCATTCCCATCTTTGTGTATACTTTAAAGCTCAACCCTTGAAAGCGTTCTAAAAACTGAGCGGTCACGCAAATTGCTTTTATATTTGGTATCCCTCATGGCAGCAAGGGGTTACATCGGTGATCACAATTTGGGGTCATTTAATCAAGGGTGCACCTGAATTACAGGCCCTGAAGGAAACAGGTGTTTCCTTCTGCCCTCTGCTGTTCAACCAACAAGTGTGTGTGTCACCAGACCATGTATGGTTTCTGAAAAGGCTCATCATGCCCTACTGCTCCCATGGGATTCCTTCAGGCCATAACCACAGTGTAAACCACAAGAAATAAAAACCCTCAGTTTCTGGGCTTCGAGCCAGCTGGCTGGAGTCCTATAAACTATGTGAATTCCCCTTGCGCCAGCCCCAGCTCTGTCCATAACAGGGGAGGGAAGGAAGGAAATGTTGCCACTGACACAATGAAATGCCCTAATCTAGAGTACTTCTTACAAACTTCCCTCTGTTCAGCAACCCTTAGGCCTCCCTTCACCCCTTAGTACCCCTCCCCTCAACATCCGCACCTTTGTCCCCTCCCATTGGCAGCCCCTGCCACTGCCCCCTCCCTCCACCATTGCCCCTTTCCCACCAGCAATGCCTACCACTGCCCCTCCTCCAGCAGCCCTCACTGCAGAGTGAAAAATTTGTGAGTCTTTTTGCTGGTCCTGCTTTATTGTCTCAGCTGAAAAAGTTGTGGCTGATAGTGCTGAGTTGTGACAGGACACTCCCCAGATCCAGTCAGTTGTGCCACTGTAACCCCTCCCCATTCCCTCTCCTGAAACCTGATTCGCCAGGTGACCACTCACTCCTGAGTCAGTCTGCTCTGGTCTCTGGCATGCAATGCCTCAAGCATTGGGTGTGTGCCCTCTGGTTTCTTGAGGGACAGTTCCTCCGCAAGCACTCCCAGCCACAGTTACCACACCAGGAGCCACTGCTTACAAAGATTGGGGCTCACACCCAACCACAATACACTCAAGTCTGTCCATTGAACAAAGAAATGGATTGTGCCCAGCCTTCTTCACTCACAACCTGTAAAGATCACACAGCTTTAGGTAAAACAACTACTAGTTTATTGATCAAATTATAATTCTAAGTGAGAATATGGCCAGTCATGGCAGAATCACAACATAAATGAGTGAGGAGTGACCACATGAAAATAAAAGGTAAAATATGCTTACTGCACTAATATTGCTACTTAAACTGACCTCATAGTTCAAGTTTATGATCAAGGTGCTCGGCTGTTAGAAGTTTGTACAGCCAATCTCTGCCTGACCAGGCAGGGCCCAGATCTTGCCTGAAGTTGTTTCAGGATGGAGATTCCCAGGAAAATGCCTCAAACCCCTCCAAGTGTGTCTCTTTGTTTTCCTATCCCTTCAGCCCCTCCCATTCAGGGCAGAGGTGATCCTTCTGTCCGGTCTGAGCCACTTCAGTTTGCATAATTTTTGTTACCTCCTCCAGGTACTTGCTTGCTCACAGTTTTGGTTGTTTCCATGTTGCTGGAAGAGAGTCTGACTCTTGCCCGCCCCCCTGAGCCATACTTAACATGTTGCACCCCTGTCCTCCACACATGTGGCTGCAGGAAACATGATACCATAGTAATCATGTAGAAGAGGTGCATCCATACAGAAATCTTGCTTGACATAATTGGCATCAAATCCAACAATCACAACACACAAGCAAACAGAAAAATTATATAGGGCATAACCCAGGATGCACAGATGTGCATCCCGTGGCAAGGGTACAGGACAGTTACTGGTAACTTGGTGATCCAGAGACTGTAGAGTACCAGGCTCATCCCCCGGCCTTGTGGGTGAGGTTGTATCTTTAAGAGGAGTTTGTTTTCTGCCAGCCAGTGATACCAAAGACAGTTACTAAAAGTTCAATTTTATATTTTCATTTTCCTTTGTGAAGTGACTGAAAGTGACAGGAGATCAGTGTGCTTGTCCCAGTTAATTGAGTGATAAGTGTAACCAGTAAGGATGAAGAGTCTGCTCTTAAGCCCTGTGTCTTTGTGATTACCTGGATGAAATAAAAGCAGCATCCTCAGTAAGTGAAATGGGGACTGATGGTGCCAGCTTTTCCTGGCAACTGGGCTGTGCATGTTAGAGACACTGAGGGCCCCTGGAAGAGATGGGCACAGCTTCAAACATAATTTCATTCCAGGATTCAGCAGGGAGGGTTGGGGTTCTGGATCCCAACAACCCTCGGTAACAAGAACAGCCCTACCAAGGAAACATTAAAGTGTCTTACTATGAGCATGTCATGTGTATCTCCCAGCAGGCATCTTTGCAGGCAGCGCACATCTGGTCTGGGATCATGCCATCACGTGAGAGTGGGATTAAGATCCAGAAGAGAAGGAAAACAGGAACACAGGTTGCAGACTGACAGAACTAAACCACAGAGATTGCAGGATCTCATCAACATGCCAGTCTTCACTGCCCAAAGCCATCTTTGGAGTGGGGCGGATGAGTCATGAGAGGGGTGGTCACGCTTGGCCCCACCATTCAGCAGGTCCTGCACAGCCAGATCAGCTGGACCCTGGAGGCAGGATCAGGCCCAGAGAGGCAGGATCGGACCCAGTGTGGAGTGTGAGAGACAGAGAGTGCAGGATCGGGGCCTGAGACACAATGGGTTGGAGGCCAGCATAAAGCCATGGGGCCTGGGTAGAAGTAGCCAAGTGAGCCAGTGTCCACTTGAGGGCTGAGCAGCAAGTCGTCTGGGAGGAGGGCAGCAGCCAGCACAGGGGTCGGCAACCCAAAATATAAGAAGAGCCATTTTTAAAAATTCCTTCAATATCCAAGTGCTTTGAGGGCTGCAATGGGTGTAGCCCAGGGGTGTCGCTGGCTGGAGGAGGGACCTGGGGCAGAGGCACAGGCCCCGCCTCCAGCCTGCAGGCCCCACCCTCTGGCCAGAGACAGGGACAGGCGCCGCCATGCGGCCGGCCAAGGCCTGCATCCCCAGCTGGGGATGGGGACGCACCAGCCACTGGCAGGCGGGCCCCGGATCCCTGGTGGTGGACAGCGCCAGTGCAGCTGCTGGCAGCCAGGCCCTGGATCCCTGGCTGGGGATGGGGCTGCTGTGGCCGCTGGCAGCTGGGCCCCGGATGTCTGGCCCAATCAGGCTGGAGATCCAGGTCACTGGCACTGGGATTTGGGGCACGTGCCCCGGGGTGCCCAGCGCCAGCAACGCCCCTGGTGCACAGAGTGCCATGCTCACTCTCTACCATTTGAATTTCTGTTCATTGATAATATATTCATAGTGCAGAGCAGGATATGTTTACCATTGTGCTGTGTGTTAACCAGAGGGGTGGTCCTGAGTTGAATCTTGTAAGCTTGTGTGTACATTTCCTTTGGGAACAACAAATCTGAGTGTTCTGCGAGTGTGAAGTGCAAGAAGAGCTAAGAATGGCAGAAGGATGCTGAGAGAGAGAGACCTCCGGAGTTTTCACAAGTCTCAAACTTTGGATTTCCACTCAGCTCCCACCTCCATTGTAAGAACATTAGGTCTGCTGCAGATCCAGGGTCTCTCTGTGTCACACCTTGAACTGCTGACCCAGTTCTCCCCAGTCAGATACGCACAGTCACCTCCTCCTCGTATTGGAAATCTGCAACACACACAGCAGGGGCTGGGGTAAAGGAGTGCTGGATGCTTCCTATCTGTTACATGCACAGGCAGGTCAGCAAAGGAGGAGCTGGAAGCAGGGACATCTGCCCATTTCAGACCCTCCCCCCAACAGATGGAGGAAAGTGAGCATGTAAGAAACTAACATGTATTGCAGGGCAGTAAGAAGGGAGGGCACGGGGGCTGAAATCTGGGGCTTCCAGTGACCTCTTTATGCTGGGCAGATGTTTGACATGACTTACCTGCCCACTCAGTTTTCCCCTGACCTCTCACAAGACTCAGCTTTCTCTCCAGTCCCATTTGGCTCAAAGAGGAAGATTTTGCAGGCGTGTCCTTCACACTGCAGCCAGTGGAAGCTGCTTCCCATGGAGAAGAGCTTGATACAATCCTCTCCAGGCAGCTCTGACATTGTCAGGCCTGATCTACACTAGATTGTTTTTTGACCAAAGTAATTTTCTTTCTCCTACAAAAAGGTGCTGGTGTATGCACTGCAATCAGTGCCCTGCTGATGAAACCACCCTGTTTTCTTAACAAAATAAAACCACCTTGAGAGACACAGAGCTTTTTTCACCCAACTTAGATTGAGAAATCTCAATGTAGACCTCGTTGTTGGTGATGTCATAGTAAGCAGCCTTCAGAAGTGTCCCACAATGCCCATCCTGACCACTCTGGCCATCGAATTCAAGTCTGCAGCCACTCCCCCTTAAAATCTTGGGAATTTTTGAAATTCCATCTTCAGCTTGGTTGGTGTGGAGAGCTCACATCTCATCTTCCCAGCTGCCCAGGGCAACTCCACACTCCAAACGCTCTTCCACTTGGAGCACACTGGCATTGCTGAACCTGCTCAGCATTTGGGAAGCATTGGCAGTATGTTTTCAGAGCCACTCCAGTCAAAGGAACTTTGATATCTATGTGCAGATTTCTCATGCCATGGCAGAAAAGCGTTATGAGAGCAGGGTACAAGGCAGGGCTGAGCAAAAATCAAGGAGCTGCAGCAGAGCTACTGGAATGGAAGGCCATGAAGGCAAACTGTTGCTCTGGTGCAGAACCAATGAGCTGCTACTTCAAAGAGTGGGCAGCCATCCTCAGTGGTGATCTCTACCTCCACCCCAAGACAGCCATGGATACTCCTGGGGCCCTCAGGCCAGCAGACACCAGAATCAAGCCAGAAAAAGAGGTCACTGATGAGGATGTGGAATTGGAAGACAACGAGCCAGAGACAGGTTTGTTTGGTGAGGCCATGGAGAAGCAGAGGAAGCTGCTAAAGACAATTGTGACAGTGCAGACAGAATTCATGCATGCTCAACCCTCTCCCTTACAGCTACTACAGAACTGCTTCCCATGTATTCCCCAAATCCTCCCCTAATTCCTATCAAACTCCTGATCCCTCAGGATACCCCTTTAACTCCACCCCTTCAGACAGCTATGAGTGGTAGCTAGACTGTCCTAGAGCATGCTGCATCCTCCCTGCTTTCTGCCCTCAGCCCAGTTTATATCTGTGGTGTGAAGTTTACTGCATTTAATAAGGACAAGTTGTGCGAAGAATAAGCACTCATTAGTAATGTGTCACACCTGGTACTTTAACCTGCCACTATGCTGTGCGAGTGGGAGATCGGTCACTGAATGGTCACAGAAACACTTTCCTGGTTCTCATTCTCACTAGTGAACACTCCATGTGGCGCCCACACAGAACTATGTTCTCTGTACATGGCCTAGCATAATGGAATCCTGTGCTAGAGCTTCTAAGCCCAACAGTAATATAAATAATGATAAGGCTGCCCTGGACGCTCAAATGATGGTGGAATATTGGTTTTACTCTACCAAACACAGTAAGAAAGAACAAATATATATGTCCCCACCCAGTGGCAGCACAGCAGACACTTGTGAACTAACACTGACAACATTACTAAAGGGAAAGGGACTCACTGGAGGTTGAATTTGGGGCTATAGGGCCATCTCCAGGGCTGGCCTGGCTCCCTCTGAAGACCGATCCAGTGGTCCAAGTGCTTATAAAGCAGCAGGAAAGCCTGGTAAAATAAGACAAACTGAATTAAATTTAGGCCCCTGGCTGTGGTGCTCACCTGCCCCTGTGGCCCTGTGTGGCCACTCTCAGTTGTTCAGCTTTGGATGGACCCCCCATAGTTTGCCAGCTGAGCCCCAGCTCTAACAACCCCAGTTCAGCCCAGGGACAGGGAGGCTATGTACAGTCAGTCTAAGAAACCAGCTGTGGGTCACGTGACAGACTCTGCCAGAGCAACAGTTCTCCCATCCAGGACCCTCCTCAGTCTGCAATGGGTCAGAGCTGACCAGGAAAGGGTCATCAAGACAGCAGCTGGTAGCTCTGCCCCTCTGACAGCAGCTTCAGCCAGTGAGCCAATCACGACTGAGAATCCCACTTTAATGGCATCTCCACCAGACTGGGTCCTGCTCAGCTGGGAGCCTGGGGACATGGGCAGGAGCTTGGGGCTGTGCAGAGGCATCTTCAACCCCTCTATCTCCATCTTCATATCCATGGTTCCATGGACAGACCAGGGCCAGCCCTTCTCCAGGCTAGGCAACGCTGGCTTTGCTGGTACAGCTGCCTCCGTCCCACCTCCTCCCCAGCTCTGTGTACATAATGCCTCCCACACACACTCAGCCAGACAGATGGGGGCTGCTCTGAGGAAGGACCAACTCGCTCCTGGCAAAGCCCAAGAGCCTTATTGCTTCTCCAGGCAGGGACACAGAGCCCCCTCCCTGCCCCACAGGGAGTCACTGGCTGTGGTGAGCTGGCGAGGCAGGTTCTCAACTGGCAGCCATTGGCCAGGGCAGCCCAGCCCTACAGAGAGGGATCCTCCCTACTTGAGCTCAGGAAAAGGGCAAGCTGGGCAGGGGGTGAGTGGATCCCTGTAACCCCTGAGTGTGAGGCCAATTCTAGCCAGGGCTGGGATTCAGACGCCAGAAACACTCTCAGGTTACCCAGCATAAGAGCCAACAGGGCAGCTTCTGGAAAGCCAGGGCAGAGCCCAGCCTGATTCCAGCCCTGCCAAGCCCCTCTGTTGCGATAAAGCATCTGCTACTTGCTCGCCTTTTCTTGCTCACTGTTGATCTCAGCCAGGGAGGCACGGAGTGATGAGCAGTGATTCTGGCTGTAGGTCCAGTTGCCTTCAGTGTCGGAGAAATAATAGCATTTCCCTCGGTACCCGATCCAGCCCTCTGGGCAGCAGGGCCCAGTAGGGGAGACTGGAGCAACCGGAGGTGGTTTGGATTTTTCCACTGAAAATGAGGTAAATAATAAAGGATCAGAGACTGTGTCCCCAGCCTGATCATGTATCTGAGCTAATGAGGGGAGCAAATCCCTCAGATCCAGGCTGCAGGCTGCATATACCCCTCACAGTTGTATAGAGGACAGCAAATGGGACATTTGAAACAAGAGATGGGCAACCCACTCCATCCTCTTTAGTAACTCAGTTTCTAGCAGGTCAAATTCACTGAAAGTCCATCTGACAAGCAAGAAAAAGCAGCAATAACAGATTTACCATGAGGGTATGGTGAAAGGTGTGGAGCTAAGGAAGGGGAGTGTTTCCCAGCCACTGCAAGAGACAAATAATGACACTAAAGAAAGAAGTAGTTCAGTATCATCATGTGGGATGCTAATATTCTCACCAGGACTTGAAATGGGGGGGGGAAGGTAGAGGGAGGTATGGGAGTTATTGGGGGTGCTCTCTAATTTGGTATAACACCATTACAAGCTGACAACTGGGGGCAGCTGTTGGGAATTCAGGGAGGGTGCAGGGAGTGTAGAGGTAGGTATGAGGGGTATTGGGGGTACTCGCTAAATTGGTATAACACTGTTACTAGCTAACAATGGAGGGTGTTGGGAAATTCAGGGAGAGTGTGGGAGGGTGTAGGGGGAGGTGTGGGGGGGGGGTATCAGGGTGCTCTCTAATTTGCTATTACACTTACTAGCTGACAACTGGGGGGTGTTGGGAAATTCAGGGACAGTAGGGGGTACAGGAGGAGGTATGGGGGGTATTGGGGGTGCTCACTAAATTGGTATAACATTTTTACTAGCTGACAACTAGGAGGTGTTAGGAAATTCGGGGGGGGGGCATGCTGTGTCTGACATCCTAGTGACCCAGCCAGCTGGCTCCCCACCCAGGCTCTTTGCTTTAGAGATGTACCTTGGGATGAAGATGGGATGAGATTCACAAGAAACAAAGCCTGATGCAATGACCTGTGCAAGGAACAGGCTCCCAGAGAATCTGATGCTAGAGTCAGCTCAACTGTGTTCAGTGAAAGCAGAACTGTAACTATGGCGGGGCCGCTGGGGCTGTAACTATGGCGGGACCGATGGGTGGCCCAGAGCTGCTCAGTGGAGCTGCTCTGTTAGAGGGGTGGCTTTGCAGCACCGGCTCTAAGCTCCACTAATGGAAAGGGGCACGTTCCAATCGGAATGTGCCCTGGACAGCAAAACACCACATTACAGCTGTGAGTGAAAGTGTCTGTACCAGTGCAAACTCCAGTGAAGATCCCAGTCCTGGGTGGTAAGGACTGGTACGGCTCAGAGAATTTTGGCCTGTACTTAAGGAAAGCCTGTGTAGGGCAGTAGGAGTCACGTGATCTAGTTTTTAAAAAAAGGAAGGAGTCGTTCTCAGTGACATGAAATAACCACAGGGTGGCACCAGGGTCTCAGAAATGGGATCTATCTGTGACTGGCTCAGAGAGAAATTAAAAAGTTTTAGTACCAATGTCACTCTTTTAGGAGACAGGTCAGCTGGGACCAGGGGTTAAAGTGTAAATTGGTGGGCCCTGGAACCCTCCTAATTGGATTGGTCCCCTTCCCGCATGAGTGGCCCCCTCCTGCACCCCTGCTACTGCCCATCAAATGCCAGCCCCACCCACATACCCCACACCCCAGCTCCTGCCCTTCAATCTCCAGCCTCCCACCTATCTACCCCACACTCCAGCTCCTGCCCCACAAATGCCAGCATCCCACCTGGCTACCCTGCACCCCAGCTTCTGCTCCCCACATGCCAGCCCCTGACCCCAGCCCCCACCCCAGCTACTGCCTTCAGCCCCTGTCTGACTCCTGGTCCCCCAACCTCCCACTGTACCACGCCATCTTCCCCTGCTGCTCTGGGCCGACCCCCTCCCCCACGCCATTTCCCTACTGGGCTGGCTCACCTCCCCCTGAATCCCACCCCAGGGCCCCCTTACCTGCCACAGGGCAGAGCAGCCATGGCCCTGTACCCGTCCCAGCCTGAGGCTCTGGCCCTAAGCTGGCTCTCAATGAGCACGCTCAGAGGTTCTGAGCATGCTCAGTGAGAGCCGGCCCAGGGAGTGGGATTTAAAATCTCCCAGCTCCCTGCCAGCCACAACACAGTGAAACGGCGCTCTGGGACCTGCTATTTTTAGGGGCTCTGCATCTGGGAGGCCCCTAAAAATAAAACATGGAACCAGAGTGCTGCGTTCCCGGATCTGCTATTTTTATGTTGGGCCCCAGAACACACCATTCTGGCTCCATTTTCTATTTCTAGGGGCCCCAGAATGGAGAGCCCCTGAAAATAGGGGGCCCCAGTATGGCATTCCACTGCATTCTGGCTTACTTTAACCCTTGGCTGGGACCTTCCCCAAGAGCCTTCATCTAATGAGTCTGACACACAATTCCCAGGCGATTTCAGTGGGCACCCAACTCCTGTGACCTGCTTTTGGAAGCTCCAACCCTGCCTTCTTCCCCAGTGCAGTGGCAGAAACAGTGTTATCAAAACTCCTTGGAAAGCCGCCCTGAAATTTAACCCTATCAGGGAAGGAGCAGCAGCAGGGTCAGCCACTACTAACATCAAGGACGCATCTGAAGGGCCAGTGCAGTTGTCATGAGTAATCCCTCGATTTGAGGAGGATCTCTACCACACAATTTACATACAAGTCCTGAGAAGATTTGGGAGTCCAGGCCTGGAACAACAGTTCTGCCCGCAATAGGTACAGATATTTCCCAGTGGGTCAGTGCCTGCTGGAGACCGTGTGCTCACAGAGACCACAGATCATAACAAGCTGGAGGTCTGGAACCCAGTGGCAGGGGAAGGTCTGAGCAGAGCCGTAACATGCTCTTTTAGCGCCCTGCAATTAGCAGCACTTGGGGCCGGTGCTGCAAAACATGCCCTTTAATAGAGCAGCTCTATTGAGCAGCTCTGGCATGTGTCAGGCAAACCCCGATTGGCCCCGCCATAGTTATGGCCCTGGGTCTGAGATAACCAGAGATTTCCAACCTGCATCAGCCTTAACCCACTTTCACTGGCACTGAAATCCAAGAGGCATTTAATGCCTTTTGTGCCCCCCACCCCTTGATTTCTCTGGATCTCAGTTTCTCTCCTGTAAAATGAGGATAAATGATAACTGTGAATCCAAACAGACAGAATCCTCTCTGACCTCACTAGGGGCGTCACTGGACCTGGGCACTCCAGGGCATGTGCCCTGAACCCCAGCGCCAGAGCCCTGGCAGCTGCAGTGGCCCGGCCCTGTCTCCGTCCCTGGCCGGGGATGGGGGGCCTGGCTGCCCACAGCCATGGCAGCCCCGTCCCCCACTGGGGATCCGGGGCCTGGCTGCCAGCGGCCGTGGCAGCCCCATCCCCTGCTGGGGATGCGGGACCTGCCCGCCCGTGGCGGTGCGGTGGTGCCTGGCCCCGTCCCCGGCCAGGGGGCGAGGCCTGCAGGCTGGTGGTGGGGCCTGCGGGCCAAGGGCAGGGCCTGAGCCCATGCCCTGGGTCCCTCCCCCAGCCAGCGACCCCCCTGGACCTCACAGTTTAAGCCAGAAAGGCTGGCAGGAGAGATTATGTGGCTGCACAGTTCCAGGGAGCAGGGAAGCCATAGACTGGGTCACAAAGGACCATGCACTCACCTGCTAACAACGCTGACAGAACAATGATGATGGTGATCAAAGCTGCAATTAACACTGTGGTCACAAGACTCCAAGCCTTAGACTTAGGCCTGAGACCTGAAAAAGACAAAGCCATGAATGTGCCTGGGGCTGGGTGAACAGAGTCCCTACCAGGATCAGTGTGTGAGCTGCCTTAGAGCAAATACCTATTTATTTAGGTTCCCCAGAGTTAGGGTTACCAGATACCAAAGCATGGAAAGGAGGACAAGGAAGTACGTAAAGGAGGATGTAAGAGCCCAACGCCCCTGCTTTTCCTGAGTCGGACTGAGTGGCCTCAAGACACACAGAGGCAGAGGAGGTCACACACGCATATGCTTTTGTTTACCTACCAGATCTGGTGGCACAGTTCCCTAAGGAAGCTGGCTCCCCGAGGGTAACAACAACATGAGTTATATAGTACAGTTTAGGGGAAGGGGGTCAGGTCTAAGGAATGCTGGCACAGAGCCAATCACAAACCTGGATTTCAGGTTGTTTAGCTTACATGGCTTGTCACCCCACCTGGTCTAAACATGGGCTGTTTCCTTATATGGGGCATTACTTCATGTGCTGATCCACAGCCCATGTGACTGATCTCAGGGAGGGGGACAGGTGAGACGTGACCACCCTGGATCCCTGAAATGGTGTCTTAAGGCCCAAGATGGAGTTCGCTGACTTATGCCATCCACTTCAAGGACATGGAGAAAATATAGTATTAATATAACTGTCATTACCATATTATGTCAAGGAAAAGGGTAATGATTAATGAATGCAGCATTCAATGTAATGTGTTTTTTAAATTATTTTAAAATAAGAAAACATTGCAAAAATGTTTTCTTTTACCAAAAACTGGATTTTTCATTAAATGAAAGTTTTTCATGACTCTTTTATTAATGTTCATGAGACTAAAAAAAAGTCAAAAAAAGTAAATTTGCAAATATAAACTTGAAAAGCACCTAAAAGGGTTTTAAAAAACAGTTAATTCATTCTTCATTTTCCACAGCAGCCCATTTTACAATTAAAAAAAAAAAGTCCTAAATTGTTTCTATCCAGTTCAAATGTGCCCCTTTATTTGTTTTGCTTAACTGGACTCTGTTAGTAATTTTATTTATGGTGTACTTTAGTTTCCTTCATTTTGTTAGTGTCCCTATGTTTTTTTCATGGTTTAGCCCTTTCATAGGGAGCAACAAGCCAAAAATTTAATATGCGTAACATGGGTCAAACTCACAACCCTAGAATTAAAAGGCTGCTGGTTTACCCACCAAGCTGATCAACACACTTTTGGAAAACATTGGACAGCTAAACCCAAAGTCAGGAGATTCCCCACTTCTTACTGAGAAGTGGTTTCTGCTGAGCTGCAAGTGGGCCTTGTGAGCATGTGACCACTTCCGAGTTCATCACACCAATACCCAACCACTGGGGGCAGGGAGGGATGTGAACGTGTCTCACACTGACCTACTGTTTTCTTCCTCCTGTTGCGGAGAGGGTGGAGGAAAAAATCCAGCTTTCCCCACATACTCAGGCACTGAGCCTGACAACTTCCACCGCACCCACCCCCCCTGCATTAGGTCAAGCAAGCTGTGGCCAGAAAGGTGGTTGGGTTGGGTGACTGACGGCATCCCCAGCACAGACAACAGCAGAGATAGCTTTTGGTGGTAAATGAAGCAGGTGACCACCTAGGCTCCCAAGCAGTAAGGGGCCCCATAACATACTGCAGAAATAGTCACCTGCTTCATCTAAGTCAAAAACTGAGGCAGCCCAGGACCAGTTCAAGGAGTTGTGGTGCACCACGCCCTCCCCAAGCTGGCTTTTGTGCCTCCAGGTGTGGGTGGAGGCAGAGCCTGTCCTCTGCTCTGGGCTGGCTCAGCCCACCCCGAGGGGAGCAGCTGGCCCAGGGGCAGAGCAGGCCAGCCCCCAGGCTGAGCTCCATTCTCCTGGGCCAGCTGTTTAGCCCTGCAGGTGGGGAAAAACCAGCCCAGGGGTGGAGCAGGCTAGCTTTCCAGCAAGCAGGCAGCTGTGCCAGGTTGGGAGTTTTTAAAGTGAAGGGGCCCCCTGTGGAGGTTGGGGAAATGGAGCTAGTGGGGGTGGTCAGGGAACCAGCAGGAAAGATGCTGGGGGGTCAGAGGCCTGGCAGGGGGCAGGGGGGCCTGGCAGGGGGCTGGGGCCTGAGACAGGGGAGCTGGGGCTGTGGGAAGGGGTGGAGCTGGCAGCACGGAGCTTGGGCTAGCGGCTGGGAACCAGGGCCACAGAAAGTAAGGAAATGGGACTGGGGGGGGCAATAGTGGGGATGGGGCTATGGGGGAGGAGTCCTGGGGGTCTACGGGGGCCCCACAATGGGCATCCGCCTAGGGCCCCATCTAGCCTAAGGCCACCTCTGGATGGTAGCCTCTGACACTGAGAAACCAGGGGCTTCAAACAGAAAAGGCTCTGGGAACCCCAGGGGGAGCTATGCTGAGACAGACCTTCAGTGTTTGCTAGGGTTTCATCTCTAGCTCTAAGAATAGTTATAAGAGAGCAGAATAGCACAGGTATCAGAAGGACATCAGGAAAATCTGTCAGTCTCCTCCCTGGTCCCCACACAGAAAACTCCGTTCTGAGAATCCAAAGCAACCAACCAGCTCCCTCAGACTACAGGTTGGCTTCTCTGGACAGGGTATAAACAATAGGGGCTCTCCTCTCTCCTCCAGAGTCTCAGTCTTTCCTCCTCTGAAGAAGCAAGTTTCTTTTGAAATCTTTATAATAAGGACAGAAAGATGATTTCAGTTGGTGAAAGTGAAACCGCCCAACACAGTATTTTTCAGAAAATGACTGCAGGGACCCCCCCATGGGGAGACCAACATCTGCACCCCAGTGTATCTGACCTTTGAAGGTTTCAGCATCTCCATCCCCCTTCTGCCTGCACATCAGCCTTAGCAAAGGGCTTTCCCTTAGGTCATGTTTTGCAGTGCAGCAGCTTCATCAGCAAAAAATACAAGGATAGGTGAAATCATAGAGCCAGTTACCCGACAACCCCAGTCACCAGTTCATATTCATGCACATTCAAGGCCCTGCTTCCATGCAATGTTTCTGGACTGCCTCACATATTGTACACAGGAAAGGAAAGCAAAAGAGAAGCAAATCACAGGGAGAAGTGGGCCAGGATATCAGAGGAGTGACTCTCCCCAGTTACCTAGGAGTGCCCCTGCATCCTCCCAAGATCTCTGGGGGCTATGTGCAGGCACACAAAGGACAAGGAGCAGGGACAATGTGGTCGTACCTGTTCATTCCATGGGAGCCTAATCAGGCAATAAGTTTTCTGCTGCATTTAGGGGTCGATGTTTAAGCAGCTCCATCCACTACTGCACACATGCCTCCTTCTGTACATGACCCAGTGTCTCTCCCCAGTCTGGTCCCAGAGTCTAGCTCCCCTCTTTTCACATCTCCACACCAGCCAAGGGGCTCCATTAGCTGCAGTTCTTTACCATTGAGACACCCACCTTGCTCCATCTCTCCGCTCACACCAGGAACTGGGGTGTGTGTTGGGCTCCAATCAGCTCCCTCTATTCGTCTGGAATGTCTGACCCAGGCCTTGTTTAGTCAGATTTACACTGGTTTAGTGTAATATGGGACATTAAAGCAGTACACGTGTGTGCCCATGGACACTTATTCTCATTTGAACCAGGCTGATTTGATTTCAATTAAGTCCTTTAGGCAGATTTTGAAGCTAAACTGAAAGAAGAGCATCCAGATGCACACGTGTACCAGTTTAACTACGTGTAACTGGTGCAAATGTCTGCGTAAATGAGCCCTTGCAGGCTGAAGAATAGGTTCCAGCCATCTGCAGATGTCCTAGCACCAGCTCTAATCTGTGCAGCTTTTCCAGACTCCACGCTGTGACGAGACAGGGAAAAAGGCAGTGAGATTTATTTGCAGTTCCCTTTTTCTGCTAGTTAGTCTGCTCTTTTTCACCTCAGCAATTGCCACAGCCACTGTCTGTGAGTGACATCACTAAAAACGATTCCTGCCCGTCAGCTCAAGGCACTGGAGAGATGGGGCACCCCAGAGATTTGTTCCCCCAAATGCTGGCACACAGGAAACCACTCTGGGTCTGAGTGTGACAGGGGTCTCTCCTGCCTAATGGCAACTAATTGTTCTGTTCCCTGTCAGAAACACAGAGCAATTAGCAAAGGCCATAGCTAAAACACTTTCCATTTCCTTCCATCACAGACAGGGTTAACATCTGTTGCAGGGAAAAGGATCAGTCAAAAGTCTTGGTGCTGCTCTACAATTCAGTGGTTTTCAGCTGACTTTCAGTGGTTTCCAGCTGACTTTCCATTCAGATCAGGAGTAAAACAAAGAAAGGGAGGTTCCCCCATCTGATAGGTCCTGTCTTTCCTTTGGTCTGAAATCAGCTGCAGTCCCCCAGGAAGACTCACTTTAGAGACTCACACCTGACGCTAGTGTAAATATCCTAGCACACCTTTGTGAGTTCAGATCCTCCTCCCCCCCCTCCCCCCCCACTTCCACCCAGTCCTTCAGGGGCTCTGGCAGGTCACCTATGGATTTGTAATGCAATTCAAAGCCTTATGAAAGCCAGGCATGTGCTTTTCAATTCCCCTGCCCTATCCTGGAGATATGAATTCATGCAGTCCTGGAACTAAAGAAAGAACTGTAGATGCTGAAGTATTTATGTAACCCCCCTGGGGTTTTAAGGAGCGTGGTTCTGGAGCGGCAGCAAGAGGCCTGGGAAGGAAGCAGGGGGACAGGCCCTGCCTGAAACCAGGGAAGACAGAGTGGCTGACCTGGGATGCCAGGCCAGCACCCACAAAAGGACACTGTGCTGGGAAGAGTTGCCCAAGGACAGAGCAGGATCCAGTGATTGGCCATCTGGAGCTGTGGGGCCATGAGTACAGCACCTGGCGCTCAGAGGGGAGGCTGTAGTTAGTTAAGTGGAGAGGGTGTCACTCTGAGTTCACAGAGACCGGCATCAGAGGGTTTTCTTTTGCTGGGAGAGTGCTGGCACCAAAGACTAGGAGTTGCTGGACTGAACACTGGACTGGAACTGTGCTAGGACTTCTGAACTCATGGTGCAGAAGCAGAGCTCACGTCTGCCTCCAGCCTGCTCTATTGTTGGGCCTTGCAGGCCCCTGTGTTAGCTGTTACTCTGTGTTACTGCTGCCCCATCTCCCCTGTTGGTTTCCCCTTTGCACCCCTGTAAATAAACCTTCTTCATTCCCATAATCCCTGTGCTATCCCAGTGTGTGTGTGGTCACTCTGGGGGTTTGGAACAGGTGCCCCTGGGGCAAAGGGGCTCTCCTTGCTGTGTTCCCGTGCACACCCTTCTCTGGTCAGAGCCGCCTGCAAGGCAGACTCAGTCTGGCCATGTGGATGTTCCACGTACATGAAACTCCATCCCTTTCCACAGCATCATGAACAGCAGCAGTGCTTCTATCTGACAATGCCTGCTACAGCTGGGAGAAAGGCATGGATTATTTTTGGGCAGAGCCATAACTAGAACTTTTTGCGCCTGGGGCAAGCAGCCTCAGATGCAACCGCTCCCCCGCCCCAGCCCTCATTCTGGCCTGGGGCCCAATAGACTCCTAGCCGCTGCTGCCACTGGCTGGCAGGGTCAGATCTGGATCCATCCCCAGCTGCCTGGCTGGGGACAGATCCGGATGCCCCTGGCCTGCTGGTAGTAGCGGGGAACCAGATGTTATAGTCACCGCCAGAAGGTAGTGTTGAGTCCCAGGTAGCATGGGAAGCACCAGCAGTGCCAGAAGTCCCAGGTGACAAATTTTAGAGGGAGCAGGGGACAGATCTGGCTCTCTGTGGTGGCTGGTGGGGATGGATGCAGATCCATCCCCAGCCACTGCAGGAAGCTGGATCTCTCCCCTGCACCCTCTAAAATCCGGCATCTGGGACTTTGTCCTGCTTGCACCAGCCTAGTTATGGCCTTGTTTTTGGGGTGGGGAGAGTGACAGAAGGGAAGGCAGCAGTGTGAAGGACAAGGCTGGCACAGTGGATAGGACACTGACCAGTGACCTGGCTTTGGTTCCCAACTCAGTCACAGACTCCCTGTGTGACCAATGGTCTAAATGTGGACAACAGCCCCACCCCGCCTCACAGGATAGATACAGTAAAGATTGTGAGGTACCAAGAGCTGCAAGAACAGGACCACAGAGTAGATGGAGAAATGTGTGGTTGAACGGGCATTGTGGAAGAGGGAGTGTTGAGATACCATTCCAAAGGGAGAGAGCTGTGTTACTCTAGTTCAGCGAAACAAACAAGGAGTCCTGTGGCACTTTCAAAGACTAACAAACTTCAGCTTTTATGGGAGAAAACCGTACTTCGTAAACACTTGAAGATGGGAGAACTTACAGAATGGGAGGAAAATAAATGCAGGGAAGTGTAAGTCATAAGATCAGGTCACACTGTAACAGCAAATCAAACCTGTTGTATACATTGGAACAGCTAATTGGAGAGGAGGTAAAAAGAAGGTAAAATCATCTGTTTTAATAAGAATATCAGCCAATGTCCCTATGTAAGCCTAAGGCAATGGAGTCAAATCTGCATATGAATTCCAGCTCTGCAGTTTCTCTGTGAAGCTTTGATTTGTAATTAAGTTGCTTAAGTACAGCAAGGAACATACCTTCCATGAAGTGAGCAGGAGATTGAAGTGTTCTCCTATTGATTTTTTAATATTATTCCTGTTGTCAGATTTGTACCCATTTAGGCTTTTGCAGAGACTGTCTGTTTGTCCAATGTCATTGTTACTTGTTGGGAACAGCCCAGTCCAGTGAGGAGACCTAAGGGGGAGGGGGCAGTAGCAACTGTCATTTCACTTTGCCAAAAACATCAAACCCGCCACAGGCCAAATCATGAGTTACTGCAGACACACAGCATGCTCTTATCATGGTATACAGAGCTCCGAGAGCCACTGTTGAGATTAGGGCTCCTCTGTGTTTGCTGCCTATCACACCAAATGAGAAGCAATCTCTTCTCCCAAGAGTTCATAATCCAAATACAGCATTAGTTTGGCCATCACTGTATGTAGCAGATTTCCTCCTAAATTCTAAGGCCAGAAGGTACCATAACAATCATTTATCTGACCTCCAGGTGTCAGGGGACAGAAGAATGCCCCCACAATCAAATTGAGCCTGGAACACTCCACACAGGAAATCCGCTTTCTGGACACTCCTGTACAAATTAGGGATGGACACATCAACACCACTCTATACCGAAAACCTACTGACCGGTATAGTTATCTACACCCCTCGAGCTTCCATCCAAAACACAGCACATGATCCATTGTCTACAGCCACGCCCTAAGATATAACCGCATTTTCTCTGATCCCTCAGACAGAGATAGACACCTGTGGGATCTCTATCAAGCTTTCTTAAATCTACAGAACCCACTTGGAGAAGTAAAGAAACAGATTGACAGGGCCAGATGGGTACCCTGCAGTCAACTACTACAGGAAAGGCACAAAAAAGAAAACAATAGAACGCCACTGGTCACCACATACAACCCTCAAGTCAGACTTCTACAACAGATCATTAAGGACCTACAGCCTATTTTAAAAGATGACCCCTCACTCTCTCTAGCCTTGGAAGACAGACTTCCCCTTGCCTACAGACAACCCCCGAACCTTAAACAGATAATCACCAGCAACTACAGACCTAACAACAGAAACATTAAAGCAGGCACACATCCCTGCAACAAACCATACTGCCAACTCTGTCCACATATCAGCACAAAAGACACCATCATAGGACGTAATCAAGCCAGCTACTCCAACAAAGGGTCCTTCACCTGCTCATCCACTAATGTGATTTATACCATCATGTGCAGGAAATGCCCCCACATCTTATACATTGGACAAACAGGACAGACCCTGTGCAGAAGACTAAATGTCCAGAAAACTGATATCAGAAATCATAACACAAAACAAAAAAAAACAAAAAAAGAAACAGTTGCTGAGCATTTCCATCTTCCTAATCACTCCATTGATGACTTGTTAATGATGATCATCAAGAAAATCAATGGGACACCAAGACTTTAAAGAGAAACAGCTGAAATCAAATTAATATGCAAATTAAACTGTGTGAAAGCAGGGCTGAATCGTGACTGGATTCTTTTCACATTATAACAGGTAATTTGACTTCACCCTCACTCTGTATGCTGTTTCCTGAAGTTTGAATCCTTACAAATGCTCTGATTTGCTGTTGCAGTATGACCTGATCCCATGTCTTACACTCCCCTGCATTTATTTTCATCCAATTCTGTAAGTTCTCCCTCTTCAAAGTGTCTGACAAAGTGGGATATTCTCCCACAAAAGCTCATGTGATAAATAAATCTGTTAGTCTTTAAGTGCCACAAGACTCCTTCATTTTTTTGCTTTACTAGACTAACGCAGCTGCCCCTTTGGAAACAGGCTGGGTATATTTCTAAAGGATTTTCAATTTGTGATGGAGGATTCAGCAGGAGCTTGGTAAATTGTTCCAGTGGTTACTTACACTCACCATTAAAAATGTGTTGTTATTTCTAGTCTGAATTTATCTAACCTCAACTTTCAGCCATTTCACTACTGTTAGACCTTTCTCTGTTAGATTGAAAAGCCCATTATTAGTTGTTCCCCATATAGGTATTTGCAGACTGCCATCATGTCACTCCCTTCACATTGTCTTTGAAAAATTAATTGATTGAGCCATTTGAATCTATTGCTACAAGGCAGGTTTCTAACTTTTAATCATTCTTATAGTCCCCAAGCCACCCTCAATGTATGAACAACCTCCTTGCCTTGTGGAGCCCAGAACTGGACACAGGATGCCAGCAGTGGCCATACCAATGCCAAATAGAGATGTAAAACAACCTTTCTGTTCCTATCTGAGATTCCTTACATTTATGGATCCCCAGATTACATCAGCTCCTTTGGCCACAGCTTCATAGTGAGAGCTCATGTTTGGCTTATTTTCCACCATTATTATTTCTGAGTCACTGCTTCCCAGGAAAGAGTGCCCCATCCTGCATGGATGGCCCTGCATTCTTTGTATGACTTTTATCTTTGGCTGTATTAAAAGATGTTGTATGACTGTGTCCAGTTTACCAGGACAAGGATAGGTCAGCACTGGGAAGTGAAGTTGATCTAATTTCAGTTCACATCCAACTGATAAACTAATGAAATCAGTTTGGTGTGATCAAACCACACTCGCTAGCCATGCTTGTATCCATGAATAGAGCCGTGCATTGTGGGCAGCCATTCCACAGTGCAACTACTCACAGATGCTTTTGGAAATGTCTTCCTTACCCCAGGGGCATCGCTAGCACGGGGCACGCCCGGGCCCAGGCCCCGAATCTCCGAGGCTGTGCCCCGGATAATTTTCCCCAGCGCTAGCAGTACAGCCAGTGCCCCCCGTAAGTTTTCCTGGGCACCAGGCACCGGCAGTACATGCTGAGGGAACATGTCTGCCTGGAAGGGTGAGGGAAGCTCCAGCCCAGCCCACAATTCATTGAAGAGGAGGCGGAGGTGGAGCTAAGCTCCCACAGGGCTGGGTGAACATTTAGGGTATGTTCACACACACTTCTTATTTCGAAACAACAGGGGTTGTTTCGAAATAAGAAGTGCCATGGCCACACGACACACGGCCGTTTCGAAACAAGCAAACTGCTTGTTTTGAAATGGCCGCCATTGTTTCGAAACGGCTTAAACCCCTTTTCGTTTTGAAACAGGGTTGTTTCAAAACCAGTGGTTTCGAAACAGCCCTGTGCGGACATGTTGTTTCGGAACAAAGTGTTCCGAAACAACATGTGACCTTCCTCCCAGGGTGCTAAGCCTGACTCCGCCGGTGCCTGCAGCCCTCTGCAGGCACCCGTGGGGTGCAGCGCCCCTCTGCACTGCACCCTGTGAGTGCCTGCAGTCGCCTCCCCAAGCGAAATAGTAGGTCCACACTGTGGACCTGCTATTTCTCTCCCTTATTTCGAGGACAAAGTTTTTGTCCTTCGAAATAAGGTGTTTCAAAATAACATGTTATTTCAAAACAGCTTGTTTTGAAATGTCTTGTTTCGAAAAAAGCCTGCCCCATGTGAACATAGCCTTAGTTTTTTTTCTTCAGGGCAGCACCAGCACACAGGACACCAGGTAAGCCCCTGGGCCGGTGTGGTGGGAATTGGGGGGGGTGGGCAGCAGGGCCTGGGCCAGTGGTGGGGGGGCAGGGGCTGAGGGGGGGCCGATGGCAATTGGGGGGGTGGGGCAGGGCCTGGGCCTGGGCTAGCAGCAGGGGGCAGGGGCTGAGGGGGGAGCTGGCGGCAATTGAAGGGGGTCAGGGCAGGGCCTGGGCCAGCAGCAGGGGCTGAGAGGGGGCTGGCGGCAATTAAGGGGGGGTCAGGGCAGGACTGGCAGCAATTACATTTACCTTTAAAGTATATGTTAGCTAATGTTGTGTGTACGTCTTTCAGTGTCATAAGTTAAATAATTTTGTAATAACATATAAAAGACTTTATAACCAATATCCAACAAGACTCCATATTGGTAGTTTGGAACTCCTGCTTAAACATTGTACTGCATTTTGTATGCTTGATGAAACCTGGTTTAGGTGTATGCTGTATATGTTCTTTTAAATGTGTGAACAAGGTGTGTGAATGAAGGGTGTGTGTGTGAAGGGGTCAGTCTCAGTTGCCAGCCTGTCTTGATGGAGCACAATTACCATCTAAATAGCCGAACAATGCAGACATCTCAGATGAAAGCAAACAGAAGGAGACACCCCAGAAAGAAAACAACAAAATACAATCAAGTGTGCAAGTGGCTGGTGACCAATGATCTCACAAGAACCCTGAGGCAACATGCCACAGCAAATCCCATAGACATAGGTGGGGGAGAGGAGCCGGCTTAGGTGGGGGGAGGGAAATAGGAGGACTTTAAACAGTTCCTTTACATATTTCTATCAATGGTGCTCAAAAGAAAAGAATTCAACATCCTGTGCAACTGGATTTGGCTTTGTGGGGCAAGTAGGGATACAAACAGTCAGATCAGACTGGTTTGATTACTAAGTATCGTTTATTCACTGCCACTCTTCAGACTGGAAGTACTATTTAATTCTTCTGCTCTTCTCTTTTGCTCTCTTATACACAGCATAAGAACACCAGACAGTAAGCCACAAAGTTAGCCTTTCTCTTGTTAACAAGCTCTTGAGGGATAGCCATTAGTGTAATGTAGCTCAACAAAACAAGTAAAGAGTCTTGTGGCACCTTTAAAGAGTAACAAATGTATTTATTTCAGAGCTTCTTGTGGTTGAATTTCAACTTCCAAAGAAATTGGAAAATTGGGGGGGGGGGGAGTCATGAGTCTTTAAAAGTGCCAGTAGAAAGTGCCAGTTTCAGGTGTATTTCTGACCGGTGTCAGAAAACTAAAGAATTCATTCCTGTTCAGAAAGGTGTAGTTTATTGACAGTGTGGCCAGTGGCTTTTTGAGGGTATAGTAAATATATGTGTAGCTTAATAGTGTGTGGTTATTGTATTTAAGACTATCACTATCTAAAGGTGTAATTTTGAAAAAAGAAGAGCCATAGAACTTGGACCCTACTGAGTTAGACGGTGCCGGGTTGGACAGAGGTGAGAAGTCCTGGGATGGTACAGGCATCAGTGCAGGTGTTAGCGGTGCCGAGTCGGACGGTACCGGAAGTGATGTTATCGGTGACGGTGCCAGGTCCAGCGGTACCGGGCTTGGTAGTGGTGCCGGGCTTGCGGGTGGTGCCGGGGTCGTAGGCGGTGCCAGGCTTGTGGGCAGTACCACGTCCAGCAGCGCCAAGGAAGTCGATGCTGATGCAGCCAGCTGCCTTGCGTTTTGCACCAAAGCCGGATTTGAGCGCCCTTGGCGAGCTGCTGCCTGAGCCATGGCCCTGCGGCTGAGAGGCTACTGGGGGACCGGCGGGATTGGTGTCTGGAAGGTACTGTTGAGGGCCGAGATCTTGGGCCTAGTACCGGGGATCGGCGGGAGGCTTGAGCCAGGGCCGATCGAGAGTCCAGCGTAGAGCTGACGGCTCGGCCGCTTGTAGATGGAGTAGCTCTGGTTCCTGAAACGAGGTGGAGACGGCACTCCCTTTCCAGCTGAGTCCTCCGCTTGAAGGGTTGGCAGATGGGGCAGTCCGCTGTGATGTGGGACTCACCCAGGCAAGCGAGGCATTTCTTGTGTGGGTCGTCCATTGGGAAAGCCTTGCAGCATCCTAAGCACGGCTTGAATCCTGGCATTTCGAATTTCGCGTGGAAGACAGGCCCTTGCGTTTTGCAAGATAACGCTGATCCAAACCGACGCTGATGGCGGAAAAAGGAACTGGGAGGGTCAGTCACGGTCACCTATATAGCCGCGGCTGTGGTGTGGAGGGGGCGTTGGCTGTGTGCCCTGACTTGACAGTTATCGCTAAAGACTTTCCGAGCTACCGTGCGCTGTAGCACGTAGACACCTGTAACTGAATGATGTGAGCAGTGCTCGAAGGAGAACTGTCATGGAGTGTCTCTAGCTCCAAGCCTCTTGCAGGAAGCTCAAAGCTGGATCAGGATGCTGCTGCTGCCAGCAAGTGGCAGCAGCTTGATCAGGCCCTGGAGCAGGATTGGAGCTTTATTGGGGGAGGGGGGCCCTGAGACCCCTTCAGTAACACCCCTGCTTTCCAGACCAAAAAACAACTTCTGATGATGCTGAAATGCCCAACAGTGATCCTGAGTGAACCAGCCCACCCTTTGCTCCCGCAAATCATGAAGCCAAACACCGGATTTCACATACTATACACAGCAATAAGCAGTGGTTCAGTAATAGGCTGTGCAAGTGGAGAATGGAAAGTGCCTTTGGACACTTAAAGGCTTGCTGATGCAGTTTGGTCACTAGGTTAAACCTCAGTGAAGTAATATCCCCGTACTTATCTAGACCTGCTGTGTGCTCCATACAATCTGTGAGACAAAGGGAGAGAAAATTTCCACTGGGTGGAGGCAAATCGTTTGGTCACAGACTTTGAGCAGCCACATACCAGTGCAATAATCAGAGCCTGCTGAGAAACTCTGCATGTCAGGAAGGCATTGAAAACCCATTTTTGTCATAAGCCACAGTAATGTGTGTCACTTAGCTGTGCTGTGTCTCAAGGCCATAACTACAGCAGGACAAATGGGGCTTTGCCCCGGGAACCCCAGAGCAGCTGCACTGAGGCACTCTATCAAAAGGCACCTTCCGCGCCACTCACCCAAGGTGCTGCTTGTTGCCAGGGGCACTTTCTAAGCAGAACACACCCTGGGAACCGAAATGCCTAGTTATGGCTTTGTTGTGCTTTCCCTTTGTATCTTCCCTGTGCAGCAGTGTCCCTGCCCCTTCCCTTTCCCATGCATGTGTAAGTAAGTATGCTTTATTAAAGAACTTCTCTTCTATTGCACATCCATAACAGTGGAGGGGATGGAAAATAATGGGTTGGCAACCATTCTAGTGGAAGTGGAAGGGGAAAAACAAATGCTGTTTCTGTGTGCACAGTGAAAATTCTTAGACTTTCCACCTTCTCTTCCTGCTACTTTCATCCAGTGTTGAGTGGCACATGTACTGCCCCCCACCCTTATCTTCCCAGAATGCTTGGGGGTGGGAGCTGGTGAAGAAAGTGCCTGTTGATGGCAGTTCTGCAGGAGCTGTGAAGGAAAGCTCAACAAGACTCTTCGACATGTCTGATTGATCCCTCATTCCACAGCCATCTCACCTGGCTAGTGAACTCATGCTCCTGGGCTGCTTTCCTGTCTTCCAGTTTTCAGACAATGAAATCCTCCAGGCTCTTAGCTCTGTGTCAGCAGCTGTCAAGGTGTTTGTTCTCTCAATGAATGTCAACCCGAGTTCTGTTTTCCACCTTCTAATCTGTGAAAAAAAAAGTAATGCCATAATCTTCACTTTTATACCTTCATTCCAAGAGCATGCAAAGTTACTGGCCTAAGATGGAGTCATTTCATCACATGCCCTTACATACTTTGCTGAATCATAGTGGTAGCCATTGGTTCTCTGCTGTTTAAGACTTCCTTGAACTCCTGATTTCTTTCACTGGCTCATCAATACATGGGACTGGCTAGTCCTCATTCAAATCTGTCTGGAGAAGGTGTCACCCAAGAAAACAACATATTTGAGATTCCACTACATAGCCAACATTCATAACTTGAGATACAGAAAGATGATACATGTCTGTAAACTGGATCATCATATTTAACAATTCATAACTTTTCTATTTATAAATTATATTATATACATTATACAAAATGTATTGCAACTGTGCAACAGTGGCACTCCCCACATACACACACATAAATAGATTTGAAAAAAGTTCATAAAATATGAAAACTGTCAGAAGGAAAAAGGGAGACAACTTTTTTATTTTTTTGGTCTGTTTAAGCAATTTTTTCAATCAGGTATATTCTAGGGAGGCCCCATCCTGATGAGACGGCATGATGACAAATCCTGTCTGCCCAACCCTTAGAGGGAAAAGTATTAGAAGAGCTTGTATGAAAAGGTTGGGCTTTAGCCTAGTACAACCCACCAGCACTATAATGTCTTCAAGTCCACGTTTGTTACATTGGCCTGTCTCTTCGTGTATGTTCCTGTTTTGCTGCAGATCCGGTATCTCATTGTGAAATACCATGAAGAGTCGATAATATCTATGCTAAATACGCCCTCTCCTCTTATGTCAAACCTGCAAGAGAAACACCATGAAGCTAAAGTCAGGGAGCAGTTGAGAATTACTCTTCTCTAGAGGTGCTCCAGAATGGCATGTTTTCCCTCTGCTTCATCAGTAACATTTTCCATTCCCAGGACCTACATGGGAGGAAGCCATTAAAGACTTTACCTACACCAGGAGAAAGAAATAGAGACAGCAGAAGAGACTTTAGTGACCAGAGGAGAGTGATTTTCATCTAGTTCTCTATCCATCCCTGCCTTTCTCTAGCATTTGCGTCGAGTGCACTTCCCACCAATAAAGAGCCAATCCACTAGAATGATGTTCCCCTCCTACATTCTGGACTGCCCACCTTTCTCAGCTTCATGCACATGTCATTGTCCAGCTTTCTCAGCTTTCCTGATCTCAGCTGCTATTTTCAGCTCCATTTCTGCTTACCACTTTATAAATTCATGTCCTTTTTCTTCCTCCTGGGCTTGCAGATGAGCCAGCTCCAATTTTGCAGCTGCCTTGCTGATAGACATTTTTAAATGTCCCTATACTTACTTCACCACCCTCCTAAGAAGAAAATTTTTCCTAATATCCAACCTCGACCTCCCCAGCTGTGACTGGAAACCATTGCTCCTTGTTCCGTCCTCTGTTACTACTGAGAATAGCCTAGTTCCCTCCTCTTTGGAGCACCCCTTCAAATAGTTGAAGGTTGCTATTGTAAGGGGACTGATAGCCCCTTACTGAGAGTGAATGGGCCTTTTGATTGGCCACTCCCGCCTGGAAGCAGGACTGTGAAACAGACAGCCCCAGGGCCAGTGGGAGAGGCCAGTGTCCCAGGATGGCCTGATTGATTGAAAGTGCTCCCCCACCCCTGAGCTGAAACTGCAGGCTGGACACACCTGGGCAAGCCAGTGTGTGAGTGTGTGTGGGGCCGAGCTGAGGAGGAAGCACTAAGCAGCCAGCAGCTGGGAGCCAGAGGGCCCAGGAAGGGAGGCCAGGCTGAGCTGATTTGGGCAGAGCAGACCCACAGCAGCTGGACCAGCAGAGAGCCAAGTGGAGCTGAGCAGAGCAGAGCTGGAGGCAGTGACAGAGCCAGAGGTGCCTGAAGCTGGGGCAGGAGGCCAGAGAAGCCCAAGGTGCTGAGCTCATCTGTGCAGCCCCACAGCAGGAGGGCCAGAGGAGCCACACTGAACCAGAGCAGCAGCTGGGAGCTGGAGTTGCAGCCATCTGGAGCTGGGTGTGGTGAGCAGCTGGGGAGCAGTGAAGGGGGGCTGACGCTGGGAAGAAGGGCCCTGCCCCTGGAGCTTGGGGACGTGTGGCCACAGCTGGAACCTGCATCTGGCCCCCTGGATTATCCAGTTGCAGCCAGGCCTGGGCAGAGGGCTTGCAACGTGGAGGACAGACTGTGAGACTGTTCCTCAGGCCCCAGAGACTCTGTTTGTAGTGCTCCCACACCAGGCAGCGGTGCTGGGGGTTTATTGTTCACCTTTTTCCACTTTTTTTCTATTTTCTTATTGGGTTATTCTTTTTATTTCTGTATGCTTAAATAAATTGTATATAGTGTATATAGTAACTGGTGGGCCAGAAGAGTGGTCAGTGTGGTCAGCACCCCGGAGTGGGGACACCCTAGCCCTGTCCTGAGAGACCCCGATAAGAGTGGGGGTCGAGCCTTGTCGGGGTTACAGAAACTCCTCCAAACAGGAGATTGGGAGGTGAGCCTTTGAGGTCAGGCAGGCCTTGGGGTAAAGGTTCACCTAGAGGCAATACCCACCCTCCATGAGAAGGTAGAAGGGGTCCCAGTGTTGTTACAGCCCATTTCCACCAGATTCCTAAAGGGGACAGAGATGCTCTACCCTCAACATACAGATCCCTCTCTTCAATGGGACTTGAACCTGGTGTGCCATGCCTTAACAGGACCATGATATGAGCCCTTAGCCTTGCATACCCTTTTGGTGTTATCCTGGAAAATGGTCTTCCTTGCGGCCATTACATCTGCTAGGAGAGCATCAGAGCTAAGAGTTCTTTCCTCGGAACGTCCGTATATGCAGTTCTTTCCAGACAAGGTGTTAGTCTGCCCACACCCTGCCTTTCTCCCAAAGGTGGCCTCTCAATTTCATTTGAACCAGGACATTTGCCTCCCAGTTTTCTTTCCAGACCCACAGGTCACTGAAAACCAAAGGAGATGGCACTCCCTAGATTTTAGGAAAGCCCTCCAGATCTACCTCAAGTGTACGCACCCATTCCACAAGACATCTCAACTTTTCATCGCAAACGCGGAATGGAAAAAAGGCCAACCAGTGGCAACTCAATGTATTTTGTCCTGGATAGTGAACTGTATTAAAGACATCTTCAATGGCCTTCCTGGCACAGGTCCTAATTCAGGAGATCAGCAGAGCAGCAGCGTGGTCATCAGTACACACCTTTATGATGCACTACGTGATCATCCAGCAGGCACAAGATGATGCTGTGCTGGGTAGAACTGTCCTCAAAGCAGAGAAATATTAACTCAGGCCACCATCCAGGGTATGGCTAGCAGCCACCTATAACTGAATGATGTGAGTAGCGCTCAAAGAGAAATGGTGGATTACCTGTGGTAACCATCCTTCTTGGAGATGGGCTGCTCACATACATTCAGATCTCTCACTCCATCCTCGCTACTCAGAGCTGGCAAAAAGAAGGGACTGGGGAGGACCAGGGTGAGGGTCATATAAATAGCTGCAGTCGTGGCCAAAGGGGGCGTTGGCCTCTGACCCTGTCCTGACAGGCTAGGACTAAAAGTTTTCCATCCAACTGTGCACTGTGGCACATAGACACCTGTAACTAATGTGACTAGAGCTCAAAGAGGAAGGAGAGATTGCAAAGACAATGGAGAGTTCATTTTGGTTCTAGTGTAACCCTTAATGGCAAAACTAGCACTGATCTGGAGAATCAGTGCTAACTAGTCTCCCAACCAACCCTAAGGTATGTAGCGAGTGTCTTTTACATCAGCTGTCCACTGATACCATCTACCGGTCACTCACTCCATCCTCTAGAACCAGTTCCTCGGCTCAGCCTGCTGTCCGCCAGCTCCGCCCTCTGGTCCCTCATGTTGCCCAGCTTGCCGCTGGCCACTCTCGCTGTCCACTGGCTCCCTGCTGGCCGCTTTCACCATTAACCAGCTTCACCCCACTGCTTCTTTCCAGCTCAGGGAGAAGAAATTCTCCCTAAGCTCAGTGATTATCAGCTCTGTTAGGTTATGTCCACATGCAGGGCATTGTTTCGAAATAAGTTATTTCAAAACAAGCCATTTCGAAATAAAGCCCTTATTTCGAAATGACTTAATTCAAAATAACAAAAAAACAAATCGAAATAAGGGAAAAGCAGGAATTGAAATAGCATGTCCACACTGTGGACTTGCTATTTCGCTCCAGGGGCAGGGCACCATGGGAGGTGTGGCAACATGGCTGCCTCCCTGGGCCATGTCGGCGGCCATGTTGCCAGCCAATCCTATCAAAGCTGTTTCCAACCTCACTTCCCTGTCCATTCTGGCTAGCAGGACTCTGCAAGCGACAGACATGGACACTGCCCGGCTGCCCAGCCAGCACCGTGCAACACACAGAACCTCTGCCGCCTGCAGAGTGTCCTGCTGATGTGGGACACTCTGCTCACATACCCAGATGGTGCCCAGCCTCTGCCCGAGGCTGTCAGCCAGCTGGGCTGCAAAGCAGAGCTACTGCCCCTGCCCCCTTCCGTGCCTCGCCGGGTCTGGGCCTGGGAGACCAGCCCAGACTGGTGCAAGCGGGTAGTGCTGCAAACCTGGGGGGATGACCAGTGGAGGAGGAACTTCCGGATGACCAGGGCCAACTTCAACCTCCTAGTTGCAGAACTCGCCCCACTGCTGCGCCAAAGGGACACCACCATGAGGCCTGCCACCCCAGCAACGAAAGAGTGGCCATTGCCCTGTGGAAGATAGCCACTCCGGAGTCACACAGGTCTGTGGCACACCTCTTCAGCGTCGGGAGGTCCACCACCGGCAACATTCTCGTGGAGGTCACCAGGGCCATCAACTGGGTCCTGCTGTGCTGCCTGGTCACACAAGGGGAGCTGCAGGACACCATTCCCAGCATGGCTACACTGGGTTTTCCCAATTGTCAGGGATCCTGGACGCAACACACATCCCTGTGCGAGCCCCGGAGCACAGAGCCACAGAGTACTGAAACCACAAGGGGTACCATTCTATCATCTTGCAGGCCCTTGTGGACCACAATGGCCTGTTCCAAAACTGTTATGTGAGATGGCCAGGGAGGACCCATGATGCCAGGGTCTTCCATAACTCTGCCCTGTACCAGGGCATGGAGGTGGGCACCTTCTTCCCCATGCATAACATCAGTGTTGGGGGAGTAGAGGTGCCCGTCCTCATTGTGGCAGACGCGGCCTATCCCCTGCTCCCATGGCTCATGCGGCCATACGCAGTGCCCCTCAATCCCCCCAGGCAGATCTTCAACTGCCATCTGACCCGCTGCCACTAAGTGGTCGAGTGGGCATTCGGCCACCTCAAGACATGCTGGAGGTACCTCCTTACATGCTTCCACCTCGTGGAGAGGACAATGCCACAGGTGATCAGTGCATGTGTGGCCCTGCACAACTTCTGCGAGCAGCGGGGTGAGCCCATTGCAGCTGCGTGGGAAGCTGAGGCACGACTTCTCCCCAGGGACTATGAGGAACCCAGACCTGTGCCCCCATGGGACCAGCCGTCCCAGACAGCCTTGACAGTGCGAGACGTACTGATGACCACCTTCGCCCTGGAGGAACTCTGAGGGCCAGGCCTGCCCTGCCCCACACCACCCTTTCCCCCGTTTGCCCACAGCCAGCCCCTACCCTTCCACCTGCACTGTGAACTACCCCCAATAAAACCACTCGAAACCAAGAATAAGTTTCAAACTATTTATTTAACAAAACGCATTGGGGCAAGGAAGGGCCGGGGAGCGTTATGGGATGGGGCAATGTGGGGGCAGTCTGGGGGAGGGCCAGCAACTTGGAAGGGGGAGGGGGAGTTTGGGGAGGGGGGAAGCAACTTGGGAAGGGGAGTTCAGGGAGGGGGCCAGTAACTTGGGAGGGGGAGTTCAGGGAGGGGGCCAGCAACTTGGGAGGGGGAGATAGATTGGGGGAGGGATGGGAGAGTCCGGGTGGCAAGGGAGAAGTTAGGCAGGGCCTGTGGGGGGGGTCCAGGGGTGGTGGTGTACCCCGCCCCTGCCCATGGCCGCCCTGGGTCCAGGGTTGCCTCCGGGGAGGACCAGGCAGCGGACCCCCTGCAGCTCCTGGAGGGGCCGTCTGCTCCACCAGCTGGCGGAGGCTGGTGGCAAAGGCCTCGACCGCGGTGGGCAGGCGGTCGCACAGATGCTCAAAGGCCTGCGCCTGGCGCTCGCTGGCCTGTGCCTGGCGCTCCAGGGCTGTGACCACCCAGTCGTCTGCTGCTGATGCCTGCTGCAGCAGGTAGAGGGCTGAGTCCTGGCATCTTGCTTGCGCCTGCCGCTAGGCCTGGGTGGATGCCTTGGTCCTCTCCCCGAGCTCCTCGAGGCTCTCCAGTATTTCAGCCCATGACCGGGGGGCCCTCCGCCTCCTCTGAGGTGGCCTTGGGCACTGTCTTGGTGCTGAGCTTAGAGGCACCAGAGGTGGGGCAAGCTGGCCTGCTGCACCCTGGGCTAGCCCTCCCTTGCCCCTGGGGAGGAAGAGCCGGCCCAGAGGAGGGGCGGGAGAGCTTGGGACTGGGCAAGCTGACCCACAGTGAAGGCTGGCTTCCACAGCTCCCTATCCCCCCAGCAAGGTGCAAAATCAAAAGCCGGCTTAGGGCACCACAGCCCTTTGAGATGGCCCTAGATCCAGCCCTGTAACCCCTCCCACCTCATTGGCCCAGATCTAGTCCATCTTTTTTCTCCTCTCATTTCTATCTGGATGTGACCTGGCACTTCTATGACACGCCAAAGCAGTGTGCAACATCACACTTGTTCCAAGGAGAGTGGGAGTCTTATGTCCCACTGCGCACACGGGAAAGGAGGATTCAGCTGATGATAGTACTTATCAGTGCTTTTCTGTCAAGGATAGTGTTACCAGATAGCAAAGCCTGGAATGGAGGACGGGGAAGTATGAAAAGGAAGACATTGGAGGACACATGGAGAAAATGTAGTATTAATGTAATAGTCTTCTGTTTTTAGGGGCCCTGGAATGCTTTCCCCTAAAAATAAGCAATTCCAGGGCATTCCAGCATATTTTACACTAGGGACATCACTGGTGCTGGGCACACAGGGCCCGTGCCCCGAATCCCGGTACCAGTGCCCCAGGTCTGGGGGGGCCCCGCCTCTCCCAGTCTCTGGCCCAACCAGGCCAGAGATCCGGGGCCCAGCCACTCGCAGCTGCGGCAGCCACTCTGGCCCCACCCCCAGCCAGGGATCCAGGGCCCAGCCACCCACAGCTGCTGCTGCCCCTTCTGGCCCTGGCCCTGGCCGGGTATCCGGGGCCCAGCTGCCCCTCCCAGCCCTGTTCCCAGCCAGGGGGTGTGGCCTGCTGGCAGGGGGCATGGCCTGCTAGCGGGGCCGTGGCCTGGGCCGGTGCCCCGGGTCCTTCCGGGGGGCAGCGATGCTCCTGCTTTAACCCTTATAAGTAAAAAGCCAGATAAAATCATGTTTTTTAAAATGCCTGCCAGATGGAGGACATGAAGGTAAAAAGGAGGACATGTCCTCCTTTTGCCTGACATCTGGTAACCCTTGTCAAGGATCTCTGAGCATTGAGCCTCATTATCCATGTTCTATAAAAAGGGAAAGAGGCACTTAACTGGGGACTTGACACAGATACCATCAGCTGGAGTTAGAACAGTACTTGGTTTGTTACATTTTTTTGGGAGCAGCAAGATTAATTCAGGCTAAGTGGATTAGCTACAACTAAAGAGACTGATGAATACCTCCCATAGATCAGTGGTTCCCAACCTTTTCTCTGCCAGGCCACACCTTGATACCGTCAAATTTTTTGAGGCACACCACCCTTAAAAAAACTCATGAATATTCAAATTAACTTCAATTACTTAATATTCATGAACCATGGCACAGTGTTTCAGAAATGCTCATATGTGGGGTAGTAGAGGTAGCAGAGCAGGGGTGGCAAAACACAGGTCAGGAGTTGTGTGCAGTGACAGGAGTGACGGTGGGGAGCACAGCAGGGCAGGGGTGGCAAAAGAGGACAAGGGCAGCCATGTGGGGAACAGCACAAGGGCAGCAAGAGAGGAGAGAGGAAGGGAGAACAAGAGTGGCTTTCATGGGGGGGGAGGGGACTGGGGGAACCTGGGGCGTGGGAAGGTAGGGCACAGGAGCATGGTGCAGCACCCACTTTTCCATTCTCCACAGTGGGTCCCTGCCACCCAGGCAAATCCTCACCCCACTGCTGCTCCCTCCCACCCCAGTGGGTCTCATCCTCCCCTCCCCCAGATCCCTGTTACCTGTGATGGACCCTCCCATCACTGCAGGGACCAGAACTAGGCCTCCAGCCCCCAGCTACACCCCCCACAGCCACCCCACCCGCCCAACCAAACAGCCACCCCACAACCCTAGCTACATACCCTTTGCTACACAGCCACTCCCATCCACCTCTGCTACACACACACCCCTTACCCCACACAACCCCCAGCAGCCCCACCCCCACCCCAAAGCCCTTACCTGGGCGTTTGCAGACTGCCTGACACAAGCTGCTCTGCCCTGCAGGGGGAGATTCACACACTCCCAGCCTCCTGCCCCTCTCTGCTTGCTGGGCCTAAGGTGGAGCCACTGGAATGCTACATTTGGGCTGCTCCTGTTATTTTTAGGGGGACCCCTGGAACTCTGCATTCCAGTGCCTGCCTCTATTTTTAGGGGGACCAGAAGGCTGCCTGCCTAAAAATAGGGGTCCAGAACTGTGTTCCGGTGCCTTCTGCCTTACTTTAACCCCTGCTTTTTCCCAGCCCCGCACAGCCCACATGGCTGGGCTGAGCAGGGAACTTTAACTCCAACTCTCGGGGATGCTCGCGGCACACTTTCGGTGTTGCTGCAGCACACCAGTGTGCCTCAGCACACTGGTTGGAAACCACTGCCATAGACTATAGCATGGCTGAGTGGCTCCAGCAGCTGCTTAGACAATAAGGGTGTGTTCACACAGAAGTCTTATTTCGAAACAACAGAGGTTGTTTCGAAATAAGAAAGGCCATGTTCACACGATGCACCGTTGTTTCAAAATGACTTAAACCCCATGTGGGGATGAAACAACGTTGTTTCGAAATGACTGTTTCGAAACAATGCTGTCTGAACATGTTGTTTCGAAACAACGGTGACTCGTTTTGAAATAACTGTTGTCTGAACTTGTTATTTCGATTCCTGCTTTTTTCCTTAATTCGAATTAACAAACTGTTAATTCGAATTAACTTATTTTGAAATAAGACATTATTTCGACACAACTTGTATCGAAACAACTTATATCAAAATAGCCCCCTGTGTGTGAACATAGCTTAAGTGACCCAAGTTCAAGTCATATCTCTCCCACTGGCAAAGAGGAGAACATTGGTTTCCACATCCCAGGCAAGTGGGAAAACTACTGGATGAAAAATCAGTGGGTATCTGCACCAAAACAGCCACCCCTGTCCCTACCTATATGCTGTGTGCTGTGCAGCAGGTACCTGGTTCATTCCCACAGGGAACGTCTCAGGCAACCGGTTCTCATCTGTGGAATGCTAAGCAGAGGTAGCCCCCTCACCCCCCTCCTGGCAACCCAGATTTAGGAGCTTATCATCAAGAGAAAGGTGGGCTTTAGGACACACCTTGTTGTTAACGTCTCCCAGTGACGAGGTGAGGTGGATCCCCAGCAAGTGGGCTGGCTTTTCTAGGCTGTGTTTTGTGGCTCTTGTCTGTCTCTGTTCATAGTATAGGGTAGGCATGGCCAAACGGGAGCCGCATGTGGCTCTTGAATGAAAAAGTGTGGCTTGTGGAAGAGCGTCAGCAAATCAATTTAGTGGGTAAAAGTCTATAGCTATATGCTCAGTGCAGCTCTTGAAGGTTTAATAATCAACTTGTGTGGCTCTTAAGTTCCATAAGTTTGGCCACCCCTGGATAGAGAGACTATGTACTTAAGTCAGGATCTGTGGATTGCTGTGTTGCTTTTGTGATATTCTAGGCACAGGAGAGAAAGATCAGCTGTAAAGGATCACCTCATCCCAGGAAGGAGGGAACTATCAGGGGTGTGAAGAAAGGAGAAGAAGTCACACTTCAAATTGATTGGAGGTTTTTCGGTGCAAGGATTTCCATCTTGCAAGCAATTTCCAAGATCTGAACCTACCCATGTGGTGAGGAAGACCTGGCTGCAAAACCATCAGAAGCCAAAGCATGTCAGCAAGCAAGAAATCAACAACAACAGGGAACTTTAGCTTAGACTCCATGTTTCCTTTTGTTAGTGATAAACTCCCTGTCCCATTGATTAGTTTTATATGCATTGATTTGTCTTATATACTCACTTGAAATCATGTCTCGATCAATAAACTGTTTTATCTAAGGCAGTTTGGATTTTTAAAAAAGTGTGAATGAGCCTATGGTGGCCAGGAAAGGGTCCTGACCCTTGCAGGATAGAAGTTCCACGTGTGGCATCTGGGGGTTGGGTGTGGTCACTGGGGGACCATCCCCTGAGTGACCAAGTGAGTGGACTTCCACTGCCTGGGGACTGATTACTCCTAAGAGGCTGGTGTGGATGGACCAATGAATGGGGATTGTAGAGTTTTAGGGGAAATTATAATCCAATAGTGAGAGGCAGCATATTCAGAGCGGTGTAAGGAGTCTTTATTGAAAGAGAACTGAGGGAGAGAGAACCCAACAGACAGGTTGCCCTAGCACCTAAACGACTCTCCCATTTATCACTAAGGCAACCCCAATGACCCTAGGTTGTCCAAAACACCACAGGGGTCGCCTAGCAAAGTGAAGTAAGTTGGAGCCCAGGAATGGACAATCAGAGAGGCATAGTGGCTCACCAGACCAGGTTCGAGGGGGAATGAACATCGGAAACCTAACTCCCTCACCGGTCTCCCACCCACAGAATTACTGTTGACAAGTAGGGCCAGATTAAGACACAGTGAGGCCTTAAACTATGCCAAGATTCAGAGGCCCCATACAATAAAAAATAAAGAGGAGAATGTGTATTACATTATAACAGATTGTGTAATGAAAAAAAATTGATAAGGTGTTATATTTGCTTATCTACATAGGCAAAGATGCAACGAAAAACAACTAAATAAAACAAACATTTTGCAAAAGCCTCACTTGCATTATCAATTTTAATAATGATAAATCTTCTTAGTTATCTCTGACATATGTAGAGGTCCCTCAAAATGTGAGGTCCTAAGCTGTAGTTCACTTAGCTTGTGCCTAAATCCAGCACCTTGTCAATTATTAAGAAGTAGCTTCAATACCACAGCCATGGAAAAGACACACAGATTTTGGAAACCATTTTTAAATTACATTAAAATGGCAACAAAGTGAAATTATTGAGTTACAATCTCATATTCAGTGATGTTTATAAATATCTCTATTCCTCTTAGGTTTCCTTTTCTCCTCTTTCTTTCACACTGTTTGCTTTTATTCAGCATTTTTAAGCGCTCATTTCCCAGCCATTTATTACTCTGTGGCTATGTCTACGCAAGCAAATTAGTCCAGACTAAGCAAGTTTAGCCCAGACTAATGAACCCCGTCTACACTAGCCTTAGGCTAGTTCAAACTAAAAAATTTTTTAGTTTGAACTAATCAAAGGTTAGTTTGCATTTGAAGTTCAAACTAGACCAATGGAAACATACCTGTTCAAACTAAATAAGTTCAAACTAGCAGTTAGTTGGAACTTAGCACTTTTTTTAATTCAAAAAAACTTTTAGTTTGAACTAGCTGTGCTTTTTTAGTTCAAACTAAAAAGTTAGTTCAAACTAAAAAAGCATGGCTAGTTTGAACTAAAAGTTAGTTTGAACTTTAAAAATGTGCTTAGCTTGAACTAACTTTCAAACTACTTAGTTTGGACTAACCAAATCCAAACTAAGATTTTGGTGCAAACATAGCCTGTGTGTTAAACTACAGTACCCACCTGCAGAAGTGAAGAAACAGATTGACAGAGCTAGGTAGATCCCCAGACTCAACTATTACCGAAGTCCAAGAAAGAAAACCACAGATATGTCCACACGTCTTTTTTATTTTGAAATAACACTGGTTATTTCAAAATAAAAAAGATAGGTCCAGATGACATTTTCTTATTTCAAAACAACGAAACACCTTAAACCTGGTGTGGGTTCAAAACGGCTGTTATTTCGAGGAAGTGGGATCTTCTCCCACGAAAGCTCATGCAAAAAATAAATCTGTTAGTCTTAAAGTGCCACACAACTGCTTGTTGTTTTTTTACTGGACTAGACTAACACGGCTATCCCTTTGGAAACTTCGAAATAATGCCATGTGGACACATTATTTCGAAATGACCATCATTTTGAAATGACGTGTGGGACTTTCCTCCCAGGATGCTAAGGGCCACCCCTCCTCAGCAGCCTGGCAAAAGAGCCCTCAGTACCCTAGCCAGGGTACTGAGGAGAGATGCAGGGGCGGGGTGGTTGCTGCCAGGGCGGCTCACCCCACATCCACCTTGGGGGGCTGCAGCCCTCCGCGGGGTGGCTGCAGGCAGGGTGACTCACCCCGCGCCAAGCTCCGGGGGCTGCAGCCCCCCCCGGGGGGGGCTGCAGCCGCCTGAGCCTGGCACAGGGTGAGCCGTCCTGCTTGCAGCCACCCCACGGGGGGCTGCAGCCCCCCCAGCTGACGGCAGGGTGAGCCGCGGGGCTCCCTGCCGCTGCAGCCGCTGAGCCCGGGGGTCTGGGGAGTTGGTGGGACCTGGCTCCCCACGGCTGCAGCTACTCAGCCCCAGGGGAGCTGGGGAGTGGTCAGGACCAGCTCGCTGTGGCTTCAGCCCCAGCAGCAGGGAGAGCCAGGCGCCCCAGCACCACCGCGGGGCTTTCCACAGACCCCGGCGGCCCCAAGCATGGGGTGAGCCGCTCTCGTTGTGGCCACCCCACACCGCTTGCAGCTCCCCTGACCTGAGCAGGGGACCCTGGGGATGCCACAGCTCCCCAAGCCACTTGCCCTCTGGGCAAGCGGGTTGGAGAGCCTGGGCACCCCCAGGCTCCTGGCAAGCCCTCTCCCCACCTCCACCCTGGTTGGTGGCAACATGGCCCACAAAACCGCATGTTGCCACAACTCCCAGGGTGCCCCTCTCCTGAAGCGAAATAGTATGTCCACACATAGGACCTGCTATTTTGCTTTCAGGGTTTCCCTATTTCGAACTAAATTTTTTTTAGTTCGAAATAAATGGTTTCAAAATAAGGGTTTTATTTTGAAATGAGTCATTTTGGAATGACCTATTTCGAAATAAAACCTTGTGTGTAGACATAGCCCACTAGTCATCATCTACAAACCCCAAGTCAGATCTCTACAGCACATCCTCAGGCATCTACAGTCTATTATAGAAGATGATCCCTCACTCTCTCAAGCCTTGGGAGACAAACCTCTCCTCGCTTACAGAGAGACCCCCACCCTTAAACAGATACTTACCAGCAACTATAGACCTAACAACAGAACCATTAAAGCAGGCACATATCCTTGCAACAAACCAAGCTGCCAACTTTGCTCACATATCTGTACGAAAGACCCTATTACAGGACCTAATAAAACCAGTAACTCCATCAAAGGCTCATTCACCTGCTAAGCCCCAATTATGATTTATGCCATCATGTGCAAGAAATGTCCCCCAGCCCTACATATTGGACAAACAGGACAGTCTCTGAGCAAAAGAATAAATGGGCACAAATCTGACATCAGAAATAACAACATTCTAAAACCAGTGGGTCAACATTTCAATCTTCATGATTGCTCCATTAATGATTCAATAACTGCTGTTCTCAGATAGATGAATACCAGATCGAGGTTTCAAAGAAAAGCTGCTGAAATTGATTTTATTTGCAAATTCAGTTGCATTACTTCAGGACTTAATAGGGACATTGGATTTTTCTCTCATTACAACAGGTGATTTGACCTCATCTTCCTCTCTATGCTGTTCCTCAGCGTTTGAATCTTTACAACTATTCTGATTTGCTATTACAGTGTGACCTGTTCCCATGACTTACACTTCCCTGCATTTTCCTCCCATTCTGTAAGTTCCCCCATCTTTAAAGCATATGATGAAGTGCGATATTCTTCCACGAAAGCTCATGCAATAAATAAATTTGTTAGTCTTTAAGTGCCACAGGACTCCTTGCTTGTTTTCCCACTCTCCGGTAATCCCTGTTACAGATCACCCCCCTCACATTTTCCATGCTTCAGTTTATCCCTTCCCCTCTTCCTACCTCTGTTTGGGTCCTCTCGTCAAGATGTTTTTCTCTCATCATTCATAGCTATTTTCCAGTCTTTCTCCTACACTCTCTGGTTACTTTGTTTTACTTTATCTTTTTATTTTGTTTCCTCTATGCATTCTGCTTCAACCCACCCTGGCCCAAGTGTTCCCAATCCCAGAACTGAAAATTCAGGAGTCAGAATTGAAAGCCATGAAATTGAATCTGCAAACCTGGAGGCTTTTTAAAAAAAAAATTCTTTTATATTTGAGCAGGGGATTTCTGAAATCTCCCGGCCTATCTCCTGTGTGTCTGACAATTCCCATGATGCCAACCATGCAGCTACAGAAGAAAGTGACTTTGGCCCTGTGACAAGAGCTCTGGCTGGGAGCCCCAGTGAAATCTAACCTCACAGATCGTACAAAACTTTCCCTACTGCTGCAGAGCTTCCAGCTTCTTCCCATCCCACCAAGCCCTCAGCAATTAATACTGGGTCCCAGCTAGAGGTGGCTTTTGGACTAGGGCCCCAAGCAGTAAGGGGCCCCATTGCCTGCTTCACCTGCCCTAAAAACCACTTCTGCTTTGGTCAGAAGCCGGAGGAGTTGGTCCTGGGGCCAGGGACTGGCAGCCAGGAGCTGCAGCTGTGGGGGGTTGGAGGCATAGACGCGGGCAGATTAATGCAAAGGCCTACAAGGCCTGGGCCTAGGGACCCACACAATGTTGGGGTCCTAGCACCAAGCGGTAATGGGTGGGGAGCAGAGCCACCCTGTCCCGGAGGCTGGACTCTGCTTTCCTCTCCCAGTTCAGCCCTGGGCCAGCTGGTCCACCCCCAGAGGTGGGGCTGGCTGCACAGCACAACCTCCGGCATGGCCAGGCTGCACCGAAAGCTGCCCTGCATGTGTGGGGTGCTGCAGGAGATCAGCCTATCCCCCCTCCACCCCAGCACTGGCCCTCTCTCAGAGGGCAGGGCTACAGCGTGGAGGGGGACTTTGGTCCCAGGTGAATGCAAGTGGGGCCTACCAGTGTGAGAGGCCTAGGGGACAGGGGTGGGGAACCCCATAGGGGGACCAAAACGGGCCAGGGGCCAGCGTCAGGAAGGTAAGGCCATGGGAGGTGGAAACACTTTGAAGCTGGGGTCATAGAGGGGGGCCATGTGGGATAGTAGGGGGCCCCGCAATAGGATTTAGCCTAGAGCCCCTGATTGCTTAAGGCTACTTCTGGTCCTGGCCATCCCCCACCTGCCTTCCCCCAGCCCAGCTGTTAATCCTAACCCTGCCCAGCCCACATCTGCCCCTCAGGGCCGCTCTGTGCACCCTCCAGCTCCAGGGAGTCTTCACCTTTCACTCCCTTCCACTCCAGGGGCTGCAGGGGGGGCAGAGCTCCTGGGGCACCAGAGGAGGAATCAGGGTCATAGAGGTGAGTATGTTTGAGGCAAGAGAGACTGGTCCAAGGGTACCATTTCCCTCTCAAGGGCACAGCCTGAGCTGGGATCCCCCCCACACCTCCAGCCAGGGATGGATTCTCTCCCTGGGGACAGAGCCGGGCGGGAAAGTGAAGATTGGGGCCTTGTCACCAGCATTGAAAAATGCCACCTGCCCCCAGTCACAATCCAGACACACCCGGATCCTGCTGGGGACCCGACTCAGGGAGAGGGGGGTCGCAGGGGAAGTGAGAACCCAGAACTGAGCCCCAAAGCGCTCCATAGCCCAGATCCCCCCATCAGGACTGAGGCTGATCCGTCCCTTCCTCGTCACAGACTCTCTGGCCACTCCCACGGCCCAGCGTCGTCCATCTCCCACCTCCACCTCCCAGTAATGTCTCCCTGAGGTGAATCCCTCGCAGCCCAGCACACAGCGCTCAGTGTCAAATCTCTCAGGGTTTTCGGTGAGATCCTGCCATCTCTTTGCCTGTCTCACACTTTTCCAGTCCTCGGACACAACAAGCCAGGGATGAGCCGTGTTTGGATCCAGACTCACAGTCACTGGGAGAGAGAATCAGAGTGTTAGGGGCAGAGCTCAGCCCTGGGGGTGTCTGTAACCAGGGGTGTTGCTGACCCTGGGAACACATGCCAGAGACCTCGAGTGGTACCTGAACGGAGGATTGGAAGCACCTTTTTAAATCTCCCGCCCTGCTGAGCTTGCGATCTGACAAGCCCTGGAACCCTTCTTATCTCTGGGCCCCGTTCATGCACGTGTGGGCCCCAGCCAGGTAGGCATTTACAGCCACTTCTCTGTACCATGTACATCGGTTATCACACTTTAAAAACACTAGCCCCTCCTGGCCTTACACACTGCCCCCTCCACCCCTCTGCACCTCCCTGACCTGGATCCCAGCCACACACTCTGCCTCTGCCATCCCCCTGTCCCTGATCCTGGCCTCACACACTGCACCCACCACCATCCCAGGCTCACGCGCTGCCCCCTTCACCTCCTTATCTTCATCCTGGTCCCACATGCTGCCCCCTCTGCCCCCTACCCCCTTGAAGGGCTGGCCTGGCCCAGCAATCTCACCAACATCACAAACTGTCCCCTGCCACAGCTGGGAGCACAGTCCCTGGCTGGAGCTGGGTAGCCTCATGCCCCCATGTCCCCCGCCCTCGCCTGAGAAAGGGAAGGATGGGATCGGCTCTTCACAACCCATGGCAGGGATGAGGGTGGGGATGTGAGGAGTCCCCTGGATCAGACCCATGGAGTTTCCCTCACTTTCCTTTCCTGCAGGGGCTCCAGTGCTGTGCTGCACTTAGAGGGTCTATCCTGGCTCCTGGTGTTAGGGAGTATTTCATGTCTATATTGGCTGAGCAGCCCAGCACATACACAGAGGGAAAAGCCCCACCCTCAACCCCAGCCCTAGGACCCAGGAGGCAGCTCCCAACTAGCTCAACCTGAAGCTGCTTTCTGGAAAGGAGCAGCCCAGGCTGCCTGCAGCTCTTGTGCCAGGACAGAGCAGAATGTACAAGTCAACCTGCTTTTCTATTTTTAGGGCCACTGGAATGCTGCCCCTCAAATTTGTGGGTGTCCAGCAATGTTCCCTCTAACTTTTCATAGGCTGTGTGCGCAAAAAAATTCATTTGTGCAAATTTTTGGAGCCAGTGTCCAAATTTGTGTGCTCTCCAGTGAGTGTGGTCAACCTTGAAAGTGTAATGAAGTAAGTGTGTATGATTCAAATCATATCTAAATTTTATTTTGGCGTGGCGATGGGAATGATTTTATAAATTACAAAACCTTCTTTGAAACATGTTACTTGAAATCGCCTTCTTAAAGTAGCACAAAACTATCAGAACTGTTGAATTTTTTTGTGCGTGCTTTATTCTGTTGTGTGCATGGGTTTCACAACCTGCATGCATGCGCACATGCGCACAGCTTAGAGGGAACATAGGTGTGCAGGGCGTTCTGGCTTACTTGAACCCTTGCAGGTGGCCTAGAACACAGCAGGGTGGGAAATGTGAACCAGGCACCATGGCGCCTGGAGGCTCCCCCACTCAGGCAAAGATAAATGCTGAGCGCGGGTGGAGAGGGGGCAGCCTTAGAAGCTGAGTGTGGGATGGGGGCCAGTGGTAAGTAGCCAGGTTTGCTTGGGGGCCCCAGGAGCCAATCATGAGTGTCCCCAGGTCATCCTGAACCCATAAGCAGCACTAGGCTGGGCCCATTGGGAGCAGGGCAGGATGCAGGAACCCCCTGGGGACCAGGGCCAGGTGTGGTGTGTGGGGCTCCTTAGGGAGCAACACCAGGCTGGGGATGGGACCAACGCTCCTGGCTGGGACCATTTCTCACACTCCAGCAGCTCTGTTCTGGCTGGGACGCTCCTGGATTCTGGGAGCTATCTCTGCCCGGGGCACCTGAGGCTGAGCTGGGCTGTCACTACTGTTTCTCTGCCTGTTTCTGATTCACTCATAGAGGCTTCAGCTCCCAGCTCCCCCTGCCAGGACTGCTCCATTCCCCACAGCCGAGACACAGAAAGGAAGCGGACAAAAGCTTGTAGTGAGAGAGGAGTAGAAAAGATAGCTTGAAACCCATCAAGTATGCTCCTTCCCCTATTTCTGTTTCCACTTTCAAGCCATGGAACAGAGAGGAAGATGCAACAGTTGGACAAAGAAAAAAAGACCAGAGGGTAGAAGGTGACTTTGGGTGGGGAGCCCATTCCCAGCCCAGAGAGAAGGGAGGGGTCCCAGCACCAGGGGATGAACATCTCTCCAGTCCAGGAAGCAGGGAGCAACTTCAGCAGGAGTTCCTGGTCCAGTCCAGAGGAAAGGCAGGACATTGGAGAAGAGCAATGGGAAGACCCCTGGATCAAGTTAAAGAAGAGGGATGTGTCAGCCCTTGGGGCAAAGAGCTTTGTGCTGGGGCTGCTCATAGTGAGTGGTTCTGGTAATCAGCATGGGCACAAGTACAGCACCAAGGTCAGTATTGAATTCTTTGCGTGGTTTCACCATGGAACTCCCCTTAGCCTGTTGTGTGTTTATTTCGGGGCTGGGTCTGTCACAGCCAGGCTGGGTTTGGGTTTTAACTCTATTAGCAATGTCATAAAAATATTCTCATTGGAATTTAATAATCTTCACCTGCAAACTCACCCTGTGATCCTAGGGATCCATGTCCTTTTCTCTCCAGTGCAGAGGGCAGAGTGTCTGGAGGCAGAAAGGAAAAAAGAGATGAAATTTCAAGGTTCCATCACTAAATGAACATTCCCACTCTTGTGTCCAGGTATATGAGACAACTGTGTTTTAATAATGACAGAGAAACAGACAGAGAGACCCAGGGACACAATCACAGATTTAAGCCATGGGCATTGTTGCCACTGGGCCCACAGGACACAGGCCCTGCATCATCCTGGCTCTGCCCTGGATCCAGCTCAGGGCCTATTGCTGGCAGCAGCTGGGTCAGGGCCCAGGTCAGGACCTGGGCCCTAACCTTTTTTGGGGTGCAGCAACACTCCGGGATTTAACATAAACTAATCTGAAATCCACAGCCATAACTAGCTGTTTTTGTGCCTGGGGCAAGCAGCACCAGATGCACCCCCCAAGGCCCTGATTCAGCCTAGGGCCCCAATCCACCCTCAGCCACCACCTGAAGGCTTGGGGGATCTGGATCCATCCCCAACCACTGCCAGAGGCAGCGGGAAGTTTCTGCCACTACTGGCAGGCCAGGGGGACTAGGTTCATCCCCAGTTGCCTGGCTGGGGATGAATCTGGATCTCCATGGTGTGCCAGAAGCAGCAGCAGAAAACCAGATGGGTCCATAGCCATCAGCCAGAAGGCAATGGCAAGCCACAGTGATCCTGTAAGTCCCAGGGGCTGAATTTTAGAGGGTGCAGGGCAGGGCTGTAACTACAGTGGGGCCAATGGGGCTTTGCCCCGGGCACGCCAGAGCGGCTCAATAGAGCCACTCTATTAAAAGGTGTGTTTCGCAGTGCCAGCCCCAAGCGCCACTAATTGCAAGGTGTGCATTCCTATCAGAACACACCCTGGGTGCTGAAATAGCACATTACAGCTCTGGCGCAGGGGACAGATACAGCTCCATCCCCAGCCACTGTGGGAAGCTGGATCCATCCCTTGCACCTAAAATTCCCTGCCTGGGACATTTTCCTGCTCACTCTGGCCTAGTTACAGCCCTGCTGAAATCACCAGTTCTTCAAGCACGCTTACATCATTCAGTTACAGGTGTCTACATGTCGCAGTGCACAGTAGCTCGGAAAGTCTTTAGCGTTAGACTGTCAGGTCAGGGCACACGGCCAACGCCCCCTCCACGCTGCAGCCGCGGTTGTATAGGTAACCGTGACCCTGACCCTCCCAGTTCCTTTTTACCATCATCAGTGTCGGTTTGGATCAGCGTTATCTTACGAAACGCAAGGGCCTGTCTTTTCATGTGAAACGCGAAATGGCAGGTTTCAAGCCGTGTTTAGGATGCTGCAAGGCTTTTCCAATGGATGATCCGCACGAGAAATGTCTCGCTTGTTTGGGTGAGTCTCACCTCGCTGCGGACTGCCCCATCTGCTGATCCTTCAAGGGGAGGACTCAGCTGGAAAGGGAGCGTCGCCTCTGCCTAATTTTGGGGACCGAAGCCACTCCACTCGAAAGCGGCCAAGCCACCAGCGCCGGGCTAGGCTCAAGATTCCAACTGGTCCCTGGTACCAGGCTCCAAATCTCGGCCCTCTACGGTACCTCCTAGACACCGACCTCGCTGATCTTCTGGTAGCCTTTCAGCTGCCCCAAGTAGGGCTCCGGCTTAGGCACCGATTCGCCAAGGGCATTCAAACTTGGCTCCGGTGCAGAACAAGAGGCAACCGGCCACAATGGCAATGCCTCCCACGGCACCACTGGAAACGGCACCGCCCACAAGTCCAGCACTGCCCACACGTCCAGCACCACCATCAAGCCCGGCACCGCCAAGCCCAGTACTGCTGGACCCAGCACTGTCGCCAATAACGCTGCTTCCAGTGCTGTCACTTCTGGTACCATTAGATTCAGCTCTGGCAACACCGGTACCGATGCTGGTACTGTCCCAGGCCATTTCATCCCTCTCCAACCCAGCACCATCGAACCCAGTACCGGGCCCAAGTTCTACGGCTCCGCCTTACTGCTCCTCCAAGGAACTCTTGGTACCGGACTGCCACCTATCAGGGGGAGGTCATCCAGGTTGTCCTCGGAAGATCCCTTTCTTCCACACCAGGAGGAGCGCCCGAGAAAGCAAGACTGAAAAGGCTCCATGTCGCCGGGCTCAAGGGGAAGGCTCCCATCAGGGGAGGCACCTGCTCCTCTCATGATGCCTATGCCACCATCAAGGTCCCCACACAATGAATGGACCCTCGACTGGCTGAACGCAACAGCAGACAATGCCTCCTCCCAGTAGGCCCACTCACTGGCACTGGAGTCTTCGGATTTCTCTGACGACAAGCCAGACCCTGATTCTACCCAGCGAAGCAGGTCAAGGGCCCCATCATCCTTGTCGCCCAATGAACACTTAATCGACATGTCCACCGACCACGAAGGGGATCCTCGCGTTGAGCAGGACCTTCTCCGCCGCATGGCTGTGAACCTAAAGCTCAAGCTAGGGGTGATCCAGGTGGAGGATAACTTTCTCTTCAATGCGTGCCGAAGAACCCCGCCGGCTAAGGTTGGAATCCCCTTGCACGCCGGGGTGTTCCACATCGTCCAGGAATGCTGGCAAACACCTTCCTCGATCCCACCACTATCCAAAGTAGCGGATAAGAAATACTCCGTCTCCCCGGAAGGATTTCCCTTCCTGTTTCAGCACCCGACCCCAGGATCCCTGGTGGTCGACGCAGTCAACCAAAGGGAGAGACAAGGTCAGCCTAGCACCACACCCAAGAATAGAGAGGCAAGAAGGCTCGACCTGCTGGGCAGCAGGGTTTATTCCTCTGCTGCCCTCCAGCTCCACATCTCATATCATTCAGCCTTGATGACATGCTACATCTTCAACCTGTGGGAAGCCCTATGAAATCTCCAGTCAGTCCGGTCCCCAAGGATTGCCTGAGAGACTTGGACGCAATGCTGGATGAAGGAGAGAGCATGTCCAGGGATGCGCTCGCGGCAACTTGGGATGCAGTGGACACAGCAACACGTATAATGGCATCACCAGTGGTGATGCGCCAGTTGGTCTGGCTCCAGAATTCTGGCCTCTCCACGCAGATGCAACTGATTATCCAGGACCTTCCCTTCAAAGACCCCGACCTCTTTGCACCTTCCACAGATGCGAAGCTGCATGGTATGAAGGACTCAAGGGCTACTTTGAGGTCCCTTGGGATCTACACCCCTCAACCAGTTAGGCGTGCTTCAAGGTTGCACCAGCTTCAACAGCAGTTGCAGCAACTGAAACAACAGCTGCATCTGCAGACCCAGTTCCCGAGATCTCTCCAATTTCCCCAGCATCACCTCAGGGACCTGGACAAGGATAAAGGCTGATCAGGTAAAGGGGGTAAGCCGGGCGCCTCCCAGTCAGGACGGCACGGACAGGGATCGGACAGCTCATTGGGCTGCAAGTAGCGTTTTTGATGGTCCCCCAAAGAACAGCGCTCCACAACCCCTGTTCTCCCCCCACTGCCTCCGCCACTTCACCCCACAATGCACCCGGGTCATGTCAGACCAGTGAGTCCTCGACACAGTGGCCAGAGGATACCGCATTCAGTTCCTCTCAACCCAACGGGACAGAAAACCGCCCCTCCCATAATCCCAATCTGCTACACAAGCTTGAGGCTGAATGCCAGAAGTTAACTCTCCCTCAGAGCCATTGAAAGAGTTCCCAGGGGGGAACGCGGCAAAGAGTTCTATTCCTGCTACTTCCTGGTCCCCAAACCCAATGGGGACCTATGGCCTATTCTAGACCTCAGAGCTCTCAACAAAAACATAAGGAAAATAAAATTCCACATGGTCTCCCTACCGCAGATCATTCCCTCCCTGTCCCCAGGAGTGTGGTTCGTGGCCCTTGACCTAAAGGACGCTTACTTCCACATAGCCATTAAGCCCCACCACAGGTGGTTCCTCAGGTTTATAGTGGCACAATGCCATTACCAGTTTACCGCCCCCCCCTTTGGGTTATCGTTAGCCCCCAGGGTGTTCACAAAGTGTGTCGCACCAGTCACAGCCTTCCTATGCAGGAGGGGTGTAAGAATGTATCCCTACCTAGACGACTGGGTCATAGTTGGCAAGTCAAGTTGACAGGTACAAGACCGTGTCAACGTGGTAATGAACCTGTGCGAGTTCCTGGGCTTATGCATAAACTTGGAAAAGTCCAAGCTTTGCCCCACTCAGGACATAGAGTTCATCAGGGCACGTTTAAATGCTCAGCAAGGCACCGCATCCTTGCCCTGGTCAAGATTTCGGTCCATTTGCACCATCATCATGGAGCTCCAGATGCCTGGACTGACCACAGTGTGCAGATGCATGCAGCTCCTGGGGCACATGGCAGCGGCCACATCGGTAACTCGAACAGCCCACCTGCGGATGCAACCGTTCCAGCTCTGGTTCACCACAAGTTTCCAACCAGAAAGGGACTGCCTAGACAAGGTAATCTCAGTACCCCAGCATGCCCTGGAGTCCCTCCAAATTTGGAGCAACCCAGACTTCGCGATGGGGGGAATTCCGTTCAGGGTGTCCAAGCCTGCAGTGACCCTGATAACGGACGCCTCTGACATGGGGTGGGGATCCCACCTGTCTGGGGGCCTTTCCACACAGGGTGTCTGGAGCCCCAAGGACAGTCTCCTCCACATAAATGTGAAAGAGCTCAGAGCCATCAGACTGGCATGCATAACCTTCCTGGACCTGATCCAGGGTAGGGTGGTCCAAATCCTCTCAGACAACACAACGGCTGTGTTCTACATGAACCATCGGGGGGAGTCCGTTCCTCAGCACTTTGTGAGGAAGTGACCATGTTCTGGCAACTAGCGATAGACCATCACTTCACGGCAACTGCCGCCCATCTTCCCAGGGTGGACAATGGCATAGCGGATTCACTCAGCAGAAAGCCACTGGCGAATCACAAGTGGTCCCTCCACAACAAGGTCTTCTCCCCGCTGACAGCCAGATGGGGAACCCCTCAGATCGACCTCTTTGCCACGGCACAGAAACAGAAATGCCCTCAGTTCTGCTCCATCCGGTGGTCAGGAGAAAGGTGTCTCAGTGATGCCTTTCTCCTCAGCTGGTCGGGAGCCCTAATGTATGCCTTTCCACCAACCCCCCGATCCACTGGGTGCTCCTGAAGGTCCTCGCGGACAAGGCGCTTATCATCCTGATAGCCCCGGACTGGCCCAGGCAACACTGCTTCCCTCGTGAGGACCCCGCTCCACCTCCCACAGTGGGCAGACCTTCTGACACAGGTCTCGGGATGCCTTCGGCACCCCAACCCAGGCCTCCTGCACCTGACAGGCTGGATACTCTCTGGCTCAGCAAGCAAGAGAGACACTGTTCAGATAGGGTTTAAAAGGTCCTGGCTGGTATCAGAAAACCCTCCACTAGGTCTGCCTACATGGCAAAATAGAATCACTTCTCCACTTGGTGCTGTGATAAAAACATAGACCCTACCTCCACACCAATTCAGGCAACTTAAGATTACCTTCTTGACCTAAGAGAGAAAGGCCTATCCCTGTCCTCATTGAAAGTCTATTTGGCACCAATATCGGCCTTTCACCGAGCAATAGATGGGATCCCACTCTTCTCACACCCCATCTGCCATAGATTCCCGAAAGGAGTGGAAAAACCTTTTCCCCACTTCTGTAACCCCACCCCACAGTGGGACTTGAACATGGTGCTACAGGCTCTGACAGAATCACCATATGAGTCCTTGGATGCAGCCACCCTGCTTGTGCTGTCCTGGAAGGTGGCTTTCCTGGTAGCTGTTACCTCAGCCAGAAGGGTCTCAGAGTACAAGCCTTATCCTCTGAGCCTCCATATACGGTTTTCTCCCCAGACAAGGTGGTCCTGTGTCACCATCCCTCGTTCTTGCCCAAGTTTGCCACTCCCTTCCACATGAACCAAGAGATCTGCCTGCCGGTCTTCTACCCAGACCCTCAGGTGACAGAAAACCAGAGACGGTGGCACACCCTGGATGTGAGGAGAGTGCTCCTAATCTACATTGAGCACACACGATCCTTTCGCAAGACCTTCCAGCTGTTCATGGTGGTCACGGAACACATGAGAGGCTCTCCGGTATCCTCCCAATGCACCTCCAAATGGATTGTGAACTGCACTAAAGACTGGTACGGAAGGTCAAACACGCCTTTTCCAGAGACTGTGAGCGCCCACTCTACCAGAGCTCAGGCGTCTTCCTCAGCCTTCCTCACTAAGGTCCCAATCCAAGAGATCTGCAGGGCTGCTACGTGGTCGTCGAGACATACCTTCACGACACACTATGCCATTGCCCAACAGGCGAGAGATGATGCCGCTGTGGGCAGAGCTGTACTCAGTGTGGGCAGACTGTAACTCCTCCCACCATCCTTGGGTATGGCTAGCAGTCACCTGTAACTGAATGATGTGAGCAGCGCTAGAAGGAGAACGGTTGGTTACTCACCGTAACCGTCCTTCTTCGAGATGGGCTGCTCACATACATTCAGGTCCCTCCCTCCGTCCCCGCTAACGGAGTTGGCAATGGTATGTGGGACTGGGAGGGTCAGAGTCACGGTCACCTATATAGCCAACATCCCTGGAAGCCTCCCAACCACCCCAGGCCAGACACTGTGTGAGAGATTCATTTTTTGCTCCCAGCTTTCAGACTCCAGTTGTTTTATCTTCTTTGCTTATTGCCTTTTTTCATAACCTGGAGTCCCAGACCCAAATCACACAAACACTTTGGTATAAAAGTAACTTTCCTCACTTTGGTCCCTTTGACACTAATGGGATATTAAGAAAATTAGGATTTGACTTGTAAGCTGTTGAATCTATTTGCTCAGACTCACCACAGGCAGAAGAAGGGGCCTTGTCCAGACGCAGGATTCTTAATTATAATAAAATCATTTCATCAGTGTGGAAATTGTGGTAGGGGAAGGTTGGCTCAATGGGCTAGATTTACCCTGTACTGGCAGAAAGAGACAGGGGAGGCAATTTGTGACTCTGCTTTTCAGTGGCTGCAGGGGCCAGTGCAGACCTTGGCATAGGCTGAGGATGTTCTGAAGCCCTCTAGGAGTCAGCTGCCAGCCCTCACTGTCTGCAGAGAGGGGCTGACAGCCAGATCTGGCCCTCAGCCCCTCTCTTTAGGCTGTGCAGGCTAGAAGTTGGCTTTGAGCTGTAGTGCAATGAGTCTGCCACTTCAGGAGTATTTTTAAAAATTATAAAGAACTCTGTGCAATTTACAAAGAACTCCAAGCAGAAATTAGTGCTATATCTTTGTGGGAGTGGGGCAGGGAGAAAAGAAATACATCTCAGCAGCAGCTAGGAGATGTAAGAGCACTTCCATCGGGCTTTCGCTGCCACCGCCAAGACACCGACCCCCCAACCCACCAGCCAGGTGCCATCTTTCCCTAACCTGACCCCTTCACTCCACCTGGCTTCCAGCTTTTGCTGGACCCCAACCTGTTCCCTGCCCCTGCCCCTGCCGACTCTCCAATCCCTGGGACTGCCCCGCAGCAAGGACCCCTGCCATCAGGTCCCTGTCTGCAACATCCCAAGGGTGCCTCTTCCCCCTTACCTGGCAGCTACCGGTCTGGGAGCTACTACCTGCCATGTACAGCTGGTCCTGAGTCCTGCCCTGAGTGCATGCTCAAGGTGGGAGATTTTAAACTCCCCAGCCTCTGCCTGGCACCATGAGGAATGTAACTGGGACTAGGTATGCCTACTGGCTGTGTGGAGATCAGTGTTCCCCATGTGGATGAGAGGCAGCCGCTGCACAACTGCCCACCCGCGCAGCCTACAGGGAACATTGCTCTCAGCTGATCTCTTCAGGAACGGGAACATTAGCATTGTCAGGGGCCTCAGGAGTTATCTAGTGCAACCCCCTGTTCAAAGCAAGATCAACACAAAATAAGTTATCCCAGCCAGAACTTTCTCAAGCTGGGCCTTAAAACCTCTAAGGATGGAGATTTCACCACCTCATTAGGGAACCCATTCCAGTGCTTCACCATCCTGCTAGTGAAAAAGGCTCTCCTAGTATCCAGCCTAGACCTCCCCAATTGCAAATTGTGACCATTCTCTCTAGTTTGATCACCTGCCACCCCTCAGAACAGCCGCCCTATCTCCATCCTGCCTAGACCCCCGCCATCAGATAGTTGAAGGCCACTATCAAATCCCCCTTCATTCTTCTCTTCTATAGATGAAATAAGACCAGTTCCTACCACCTCTCCTCCTAAGTCATGTGTTTCGGCTCCCTAATCATTTTAATTGCTCTTTGCTGAACTCTCTCTGATTTGTCCACGTTCTTCCTGTAGAAGGAGGCCCAAAACTAGACACAGTTCTACAGATGTGTCCTCACCAGTGCCAAATAGAGAGGAATAATCATGTTGCTTAGTCTGCTGGCAATGCTCCTACTGATGCAGTCCAATATTCCATTAGCCTTCTTGGCAACAAGGACACAATGTTAACTCATCTCCAGGTCTTTTCCACTGTTATCCCTAGTCCTTTTCTGCTGAGCTACTGCCTGGCCAATTGGTCCCCAGTCTGTGACAGTGCCTGAGATTCTTCTGTCCTAAGTGCAGGACAAGCCTTGCTCTTGTTGAACTTCATCTGATTTCTTTTTGCCTAATTCTCCAACTGATCTTGGTCACTCTGTATCTCCTCCCTTCCTTTTACCATCTACACCACTCCCCTCAGCTTAATGTCATCTGTAAACTTAGTGAGAATACCCTATTCTCCAGATCATGAGTGAAGATGTTAGCAGGATGAAATCATGGCTATGGATTCTTTTCCTATTACAACAGGTGATTTGACCTCACCTCCCTCTATGTGCTGTTTCCTAGTGTTTGAATCTCAACAACTGCTTTGATTTGCTGTTACAGTGTGACCTGATCCTTTTACTCACACTCCTCTGCATTTATTTTCCTACTATTATGTAAGTTCCCCCACCTTCAAACCATCTGACGAAGTGGGATTTTCTCCTGCAAAAGCTCATGCAAAAAAGAAATTTGTTAGTCTTTAACTGCCACAGGACTCCTTGCTCATTTAGCTGAAATAGAGTAACACAGCTACCTCTTTGGAACTTGACAACAGGGTCTAGGACTTGTCCCTTCTGTCATGTTCTGCAGTTCTCTAACAGGGAGCAGGAAGCTCGGGTGTTCCAAATTAGGCCATTTTTTATTAATTTGGGCCTTATTGTTGTGACCTTTGGTAAGTCATAAATTAATATGAAATGTCCTGACACATGAATCCATGCTAGGTCTGCTCCATTTGTCTGCTTTTCACTATTTATTGTGTTAGGTATTGAGAATTCCAACATGGGTCACCTCTTATGCATAAATTTGGAGAGACCAACATGGTGTGTTTATACTGATTGACTCAGCTTTGGCCTTATCACTTTGCTTGATGTAAGGGAAATGTTGGCTTACATGATGTTGGTATTAAGTGATGTGTTCATAAGTCTCTTATGTGGGACAAAGACATTTTGACCACACAATGTACTTAAAGATACCTCAAATGTACAACAGTTCGTGCGATAAATACATTTGTTGGTCTTTAAGTGCCACAGGACTCCTTGTTTGTTTTACTGTGGTATTGTATGTCCTCACTGCTCTCCTTTGGTCAGTGGTGTGTGTCCTCATCACGAGCTTCTCTATTGACCTAAGGGGGAAGTGCAGGCAGCTGAGACACCAGTCTCTCAGGTTCTCTGGCATCTCCCTGTTGGGGAACCAGCTGCCCCACAGGCTCTTGATGGCTCCCCACCCACCACTCTCCATTCCCCTGCTAGAGCTTGGAGAAGCCACCATCCCTACTTCCTGCCAGCAGCAGGGAAAGACATTGGGGCTTCTTTCCACTGTTTCCCACCTCAGAACCATGGGAAGCAATTGCGGAGCTTCTTGCCACAGGGAAGGGGGTTCCAGCTACTTCTGTTTCTCACTCCCACTCACCCCCAGCCCTCTCCCCAGAGGAAATTTTACAGCTGAGCTCCCAGCTGAGAAGCTGTCTGGATCTTCTCCACACCAGCCAGAGCTAGGAAGATCTCCTGGGACCTCTCCAGTCCTCCCTCTCATCCTAGAGCAAGCATCCAGCTGCCCAGGGCTGCTTTCCTGCCCCCCTGCTTCCACCTAGGAACTGGAGGAAGGCTCCAAGAGCTTCTTGCCCTCTCCCAACCCAGAGGAGAATCTAGCTTCGTGTCAATTTCTGGGCTCTCTGGTGCCCCAAAAAACTCTCTGATACAAGGAAGCACTACAGAGTTCACGTAAGGAACTGCTTCACACTGTCACTGCATCGCCTTAGCTATGCTGACATTAGTCCCAGAGGCGTTGCTGGTGCTGGGCACCCTGGGGCCTGTGCCCCAAACACCAGCGCCAGTGCCCAATTGGGCTGGAGATCCAGGGCCCAGCTGCCGGTGGCCATGGCGGCCCCATCCCCAGGTGGGGATCCGGGGCCAGGCTGCCCGCAGCTGCGGTGACCCCATCCACGCCTGGGGATGCGGGCCCCGGCCTCCTGTGGCCGCTTCCGGCCCCAGCCCCGGCCCCAGCCCCAGCAGGGGATGCAGGGCCTAGCCGCCCATGGCAGCGCCTGGCCCTGGCCCTGGCCGGAGCACGGGGGGGCCTGCAGGCTGGGGGCAGGGCCTGGGCCCATGCCCCGGGTCCCTCCCCCGGCCAGCAACGCCTCTGATTAGTCCTACACATCTTGTTGAGATGGTTTTATTACATCAGCGGAGCAAAGGCGTTACATTGATCAGAGGAACATTTGAATGTGTACACTTATACCTTCTGTCTGACTTTTCTCAACAAAGCTCTCTAGTGTAGACAAGCTATCGGAGGATCATTGCAATTTCCTCTCCCAGATCCCTTCCCAATACCTTTGAACCTCCTCAGAGTCTCCATTAGGGCAACAGTTTTCTGGGAGAAATCACTGAGTCCCTTCTCCAGTTCAGGAGAGTTCTCCTCGGGCTGCTGGAACTTCCCCTTCTCACACCTGGACAGAAGCAATTTAACGTAATTATATTTCACTTAGTGACAGTTTTTATGTTCTTCCTAATGATTTACTTCTCTAATAGGCCTGGAGCTAGGATTCTTCTACTTCACCCAGCTTCCAAGAAGGGGCAACACAGGCCATGGGAGTGCAACCTTCTCCCACAAAGGACCCATGCGTGTTCTTTAGCTCTGGCCTGTAGAAACCAGCTCTACAGATAAAAGGGGAATTAAGTCTCCATGTCCGATTTCCACCTTGGCCTCTGTGCTCTGATGCATAGAGCTCTGAATGTGGACATCTAGCTGATCTCGATAAACAGAAGGTTCTCATTTGGGATATTAAAAAAAACTTTCTCATTAGGAGGGTGGTGAAGCATTGGAATGGGTTTCCTAGGGGGGTGATGGAATCTCCATCTTTGGAAACATTCAAGACTCAGTTAGACAAAACCCTGGTTGTGATGATTTAGTGGGAGTGGTCCTGCTTTTAGCAGGGTGTTGAACTAGATGAGCTCAAGTGTTCCTTACAACTCTATGATTCTATGTTAATTATTTTAGAAATCTGTCCACTAGGAACAAAACAAGGGGTCTCAAACTCAAATCACCATGAGGACCACATGAGGACTAGTAGAGGGCTGCATGAGGACTAATACGTTAGCCTGAGGGCCGCATCACTGAAACCTTTCCATACAACAATATTGCAAATATCAGTAATGCTTGTGTCATCGTGGGCCGCAGAAAATAGCTTTAGGGGCCGCATGTTTGAGCCCCCTGAACTAAACTGATATACCAGCTTCCCTGTCGGCAGTTTATTCCATCCAAACAATCCTCAGGTGAGAAATACTCTTAATCCCCACTGCCCTGGGTGAATGATAATGAGTGCCTCAGATGTGACAGACTCGTATTCTAATCCACAACTGAGAGGGGGCCAGTCCTCCAAGGATGTTACCTCTTTAGGATATGATTTAAATCAGTCTTTCCAACTGAATGAATCATTCTGGAGTCTTCTCTGAAAAGGTAAGAACCTTAGGGTGAAGGGAAAATTTTATCCAAACCATGACCTTCCCCACACATTTTGCTGTGGAGCCCTGGAAACATGTGATATTAACATCACCTCCAAACTCTTTCTCAGCACTGTGAAGTGTGTGGGGAGTGAGACTGAACCACAAACCTGCGCAAGGTGCTTCTGATATCCTATAGGAGAGAGAAAGAAAAAGGAATTTCAATCCCATCTGATACCCACAGAGAAACCAGGAACAGGATTTTGCAAATGTGGAGAAAAGAGGCCAGACTCTGACCCCTGGACCATGGATTCAGTGAGCTAATGGGGCATTTCCATCTCCAGTATGAATGTGTCTGTGACTCTGTAACAGACAATAGTCATTGACATGTCAGGAATGGAATGCACACACTGAGTTACTCTGTGAGCTCTGACTGCTGGACTCCTGTGCCCATGTTTTAGGAGCTGTTCTGTCCCTGTGCTGGAATCTAAAGTGTTTCTAACTAAGGCTCACCTGTAGGAATTCACTCTCTGGCTTCTGACACTTCCCCTCCATCTCACTGATTAGCTCACTGAGACAGGAAATCTCCACAGAGAGTTTGGTGATATTTTCAGTCTGAAACTTCACCATCTCTTCATCCAGCTTTTCCAATTGGGCCAGGAGTTGTTGCTCTTGTTCACTGAGGAACTGATGCAGTTGCTGAAATTCAGATACAACCTTCTGTCGCTTGGTTTGTGTTTTTCTCTGTAAAAGAAAGTATTAAAAATAGGGAAAGGACTGGTCAGAGACATAGATGGAGCTTGGAGTCTTTTTGTGGAGAGCTGAGTGTGCAAGAGGGAGACTGAGTCATCCCTGTGGTTACTAGATGGGGATTCTCACACCCTTGCCATTTGGCCTCAGATCAGGGCTGTAACTATGGCGGGGCGAATGGGGCTTTGCCCTGGGCATGAATTTGAAAGGGCACAAGAGCTGCAGAAAGGGCTGCCTGCCTAGCTCTGACCACAGTGGGGAAGGGACCCTCCTCCACCAGCTCTGGCTGTTGCGGGGACGGGACCCCCCTGTCGGCTCTGGCCACTGATGGGAGTCAGACCCCCTGCTGCTGGACGGATGGGCCCTGGATTGGGCCTCGGGGGAGCCTCCTTTGAAGCTGCTTGCCCTGAGTGTTCACACTCCTAGTTATGGCCCTGCCTCAGAATCTCATAAAAGGATATTCCCATGTCTGACATGGTTCAGATCACATAGCCTTGCAGTGCAGAATTAGGAATTTTGGTGCCGAGGGTGCATCTGGAGCAGAAAGCGCCCTTAGAATGAGCAGCGCCCGGAGCACACGGCATGGAACGTGCCCATTGACCAAGTGGTGAAATGAAGCCGCCCTGGGGCACCCAGGGCAAAGCCCAAGTTGCCCTGCCCTAGTTATGGCCCTGCCGTGATGGCCTGGGGGATGCAGATCCAAAGCAGCTGGCGGCAGGCCTCAGCACGAGAGGTGACATTTTCTGCGCTACAGATTTTTCCAGGAAAAATACAGATTTGTTAACACTGAAACATTTCATGGTTTCCTGCCAGGTTTAGCCAGTTGTTTGTTATAAAATAAATATATGAAATGTGAAAAAAATCTTTTTGAACTTTTTTCCTCCAGGATTTTAAATTTTAAATGAATTTTTTTTAGAAAGTTTCCTTGTTTAATTCAGGTTAATAATTATGGTCATCTATGATGGTCACCTACCAAATTATCCTGGCTTCTCTTCTCTCTGCTCTCTTTTAATTCCAGGAGTTTTTCTCTCTCTTCCCTCAGCGTCTTCAGATGGGCCTGAATCTTTTCCTGAAGAAACAGAAAATATTTTGAGTGATGGCATTTTTATTTAAGGAGTGAGAGCAATGGTGCAGGGTTTTTCCAACACAAACAGGCTATCCATGACTGAAAATTCCTGTAGGTTTATGGTATCAGATACCCCACAGAACTGGGGGACATTGGGAGTACTTTATTTTCAGGCTTCTTGAAATTGTTTGACCTGGTTTCTTCACTGATTTACATTAACAGGAAACTGAGATCAGAGCCTGGGCTTTTTCTTTCACTGAGTGAAATAACGGGTTTTTTAGGTTTAACCAGCGAAGAGCTACAAAACCCAGATGCCAGCAGGGCTCAAAATAAGGGCTGGAATTCTCAAAGGATCCCAGATCCCACTGAATTTTAGTCCTGAACCACTGGGAACTGTACTGGCTGGGCAGAACTGGGCTGAGCATTAGGACAAACCTCATTAGACACATTGGCTTCTAGCAAGAATGTTTGGTGTTTGCCGTAGTGCTGGCCTAGCCTTTTCCACCGGCAGTACTGCCTGGATAGCTATTACCAGCTCCCACAAAAGGTCCTGGCAGCAGTGGAGATTTCAAAATGCCACATCATGGAGAGCAGGTTAATCATAATGGAACCACCTTGGCTGCAGACTACCAAGACCCAGCTCAGCACTGCCGTGGGGTTAGCTTTGCTATAACCCCATTTAATCCCAATGGTGTTTGGCCAGGAGCTGCGCTGTCTGGAGCCCTTTTGTCCCTGTTCTCAGCGTGCTGAGGGTCCAAACAGTGTTTAGGGCAGTGATCTCCTCTAGAGCAGGTCAGCATCTGATTTTAACCCCCATGAAGAAACATGGTAATTCAGAATCCCAGTGGGAAGCACCATCTCCTGCTGGGTCTGGGAGGGTTATCAAGGCATCTTTCTCTCCTAATGGCCTTGCTTAATTAGTGGTCAATGTTCCTGGGGAGGCAGCATGGTCTACGGCAGGGGTCTCAAACATGCGGCCCCTAAAGCTATTTCCTGTGTCCCACAATGACACTATTGTTACCGATATTTGCGATATCATTGTATGTAAAGGTTTCAGTGGTGTGGCACTCAGGCTAACATGCTAGTCTCATGCAGCTCTGTACTAGTGTACTGCTTGGGGCCCTAATCTAACATTTGGAAGCCCTGTGTTCTATTCTTAGCTCTGAGAGTGACCTGCTGTGAGACCCTGAGTGAGTCAAATCCCTGCTATGTACTAGTTTCCCCTCCCACCTCAGTCTATCTTGTCTATTTAGAGCCTGTAGCCTGCTCAGGGCAGGGATTATCTCAAGGAGAGGAAGAGCATGGACATTGATAACCCTGGGCTCTAACTGGAGTAGTTAGGTCTGAAAACCTGAGAGGAGGCTGACCTCGTGTCTGTCTGGGGCTAAAGAAAATCCTAACAATGGGGGAAGGTGAGTTTCCCTAGACTCTGGCAATAAAAATAACACTTGATCATACCTTGAATTCTTCAGCCGCTTCCTCTGCAGGCATCACCATGTGATCTCTGTGCTTCTTGGACCTGTCACACACCATGCAGATGGGGATTTGGTCGTCTTCACAGAACAATTTTAAAGGCTCTCTGTGTTTCTCACACAGCCCTTCTGCTTCTGGTTCCTTCACTGATTGGAACTTGAGTCCTCTGGCTGTTTCCACAATATTCTTGACCTGGCTGTTTGGCTTAAGGTTCCCCCGGGGAAAGGTCTTTCTGCATTGAGGGCAGGAGTTTGTATAGGATCCCTCCCAGTACTGGGTGATGCAGGTTCTGCAGAAATTGTGATCACAGTCTAGAGATACCGGATCATTAAAATATTCCAGACATATGGGACAGCTCATTTCATCCTGGAGAGTTTTTGAGGGATTCACAGCAGCCATGGTTGCTTGTGTAGTAAAGAGACAAGATGAGAGCGATGAATGGAATTCAGTTTCACTTCCTTCCTTCTCAGAAATTGCCTGACCTGAAATTTTGCTCCTTGGGTGTTTCCTTTCTGGCTGTGGTCTAATGTTGTTTGATTTTGTGGCCTGTAAACAGTGGGTTACTTACCTGTAACCATCCTTCTCTGAGATGGGCTGCTTGCATACATTCAGTTCTAGGTGTCTATGTGCCGCAGCACACGATTGGCTGGAAGCTTTTAGCCCTAGCCTGTCAAAAGAGGGTCGGTGGTCAACACCCCCTCTGGCCGCTCTCACAGCCACATATATATATATGGCCCCGACCCTGACCGTCCTCAGTGCCTTCTTATCACTAATTCTGAGTAGCAGGGACAGTGGGAGGGACCTGAATGTATGTGAGCAGCCCATCTCGAAGAAGGATGGTTACAGATGAGTAACCCGCCATTTTTCTTTGAATACTGCTTGCATAGTCTTTGAATACTGCTTGTATATCTTCCCTACCACCATCACAGCTATGCTCAAAATGGCATCCCAAAGCCTGGTTAGGTGATAGAATGATGGGTCGTCAGGTCTACATGGATAAGCACGCCACCGACCTGCATGTTCTTCTGAGAGAAGACCCGCACAAGGGGTGCCAGTCTATCAGAGGACTTGAGGCTCTGGTAGGGGGCGATCTTGATCCATTATGGAAGCCTCTAATTATATATCATCATGTGACTCAGCAAAGGAATGGTTGTCACTAGCAGCTTTCCATTATCCCATAAAGAGGCAAAAGACTGCCACGACCTGAACAAAATGGGAGGGGAACGTGGCCCGTCCAACTCAACCAGATGGGTTTTGTCACTTCTACTTGTGATGCACTGGTCCAGATTGCCATGGCCGGCATCGTGGTGGGACACCCCAGGAGAATGGTTGTCCCACTTCAGTGAGGAAAGGACATTTGGGAAAAGAGACCATGAAAGGAGAATTGGTTCCAAGCAGGAGAGCTTAATCTCCTGATCTATTTGGTATTCAAAAGGGGAAGGAAAATCCCTGAGTCAAGACCTGTCTATTTAGGAAGAGTCTGATCAGGAGGGCCTTTGTAACTCCAAAGGGGCTCCACTGATCCTGGTTACCCAGAGGAGAAGGAGTAGGGAGGTTTGGGGGGGATCACTAGGAAAGTCAACCCCCCCACGGAGTTAATCTGCCTACAAGTCAAAGTGACAGGGGTGAGGGTCCCCGTTGAAGGAACTCCCTTTAGACGTTTTGGGAGAAACTCCCCAAACCGCCTATGGGGGGAGATGGGGTTGAGACTCCTCAAACCCTTTATGGGAGGAGAGGAGATTGAAAATAATATAATGAGGTGAGAGGGAGAACCGGAGGGAAGGCAGTGGGGGATCTGAAAAGACCCCGCATTTAATCGTTCCCAGGTCCGTACGCAAGGACAGATGTATAATAAGTGGGGAGATAGTGGAGTCCCCGTCTTAGGTCCTAACAGAACATTCGTGCAAAATTGGATGGCTAGATGCGTGTTTCCCTCACTCTTTCCCGTCTTTAGAAAGAGAGCCAAGGGCGAAAGGAACAGAAAAGGTTTCCTTGCAGCCTCTTCCAGGGAAGACAGCTCTGGTATCAATATGTGCCTACCTTCCTCAGCAGTGAGTGCTTGGAAGGCACGAGGCCTCATAGGACTAGTTATTCATCCCCTGCCCCGACCTGTAGGCAGTAAGGTGGCAGGTCTCTTGTGAGCTGTCTCGTGTCAGAGGTGACAGGCTATAGCTGTTGATTGCTTAGGCAGACCAATATCAGCGGTAACACGCCCATATTCATCCCTTAAGTATCAGAGGATTTCTCGGGGATATTCAGAGAAAAGTATGTACCCCTTCTTCCACAGAAGGAAGATGGTCTCCATTGATGAACCACACCATGCATCCCAATAGCAGGTTGGAACATGGGGGTAATCCCAGGTTTGGAGGAAATATCGGAGAAGGAAAGAAATATAATAATTCACTTGAAAGGCAGTGGATTTGTGTCCCCCAGTTAAGTTAGCAAAAGTAATAACATTCTTCTGTGTGAAGGCTTCAGTAAGTTCAGCCTTCTCTCCAACTTGTGTATGTAAACACTGACAGGAGGGAGATCTGAGCAATGAACTAGTAAAATTTGGTTTTGTCAGGGTTGATCTTTTGAAATCCAGAACCAGAAGTTCTGGGTCTCAGTAGTTGCAAGATCTTGAGCATTTTCTGCTTCTTACAGCCCAACAAACTGTCTCTCCTGTGTATTCAATCCAATGTGAGTTCTCTACTGTTCCCAGATAATGCAAGGAGATATGGAGAGGTCCGTATCACTCTGAAGGTACACTTCTTGTTCTGGTAGAAGCCCAGCAGCATTAGTGCACTCCAGAGCTTAACGAGACCACTGGTAGAAGTTCTTAGTATTGCAGATGGGGTCTTTCCTCATATGTTAAAACATCGACAGACAAGGCTGCACCAACCTGGCCATGTATCTCGTTCAGGGCAGAAATAAGGAGCTGTTTGAAGTGAGCTGCGTTCAGTCTAACACCGTCCTCCTGAAACTCAAGATGCCCCTTCAGATAGCGGTGCCTGGAGGGGATTCTCAGAACCACCCCCTCCACAGCCACCACACCTGGCTCCACCATCACAGCAACACCCAGGCCTGTGATACTGAAATGTATGCAATAGACCAGGAGTGGCCAAACTTATGGAACTCAAGAGCCGCACAAGTTGATTATTAAACTTTCAAGAGCCGCACTGAGGCATATAGCCATATACTTTTACTTACTAAATTGATTTGCTGATGTTCTTCTGCGAGACACACTTTTTCATTCGAGAGCCACATGCGGCTCTCAAGCTGCAGTTTGGCCACGCCTGCAATAGACCTCTTCAGTCTCTTCACTTCTGCTGCAGCTAAGACCTCTTCCCCAGTGTACAAAGGAGCTGGAAAGTAGATTTCCTGAGACAGGAACACACAACCATGACCAGGCATTTTAGTACCTAGAACTGCAGAAAAGAGTCCATTTATCAAAGCTCCATGGACTGTTGTTCTTCCAAACCGCGAGTTTCAGGAGGACGGTGTTAGACTGAACGTGGCTCACTTCAAACAGCTGCTTATTTCCGCTCTGAATGAGATATATGGCGAGGTTGGTGCAGCCTTGTCTGTCGATGTCTTAACATATGAGGAAAAGACCCCGTCTGCAATACTAAGAATTTCTAGCAGTGGCCTTGTCAAGCTCTGGAGTGCACTAACACTGCTGGGCTCCCACCAGAACAAGAAATGTGTCTTCAGAGTGCTACAGACCTCTCCATTTCTCCTTGCATTATCTGGGAACAGTAGAGAACTCACATTGGATTGAATACACAGGAGAGACAGTTTGTTGGGCTGGAAGAAGCAGACAATGCTCAAGATCTTGCAACTACTGAGACCCAGAAATTTTGGTGTGGATTTCAAAAAAACAGTCCTGACAAAACCAAATTTTACTAGTTCATTGCTCAGATCTCCCTCCTGTCAGTGTTTACATATACAAGTTGGAGAGAAGGCTGAACTTACTGAAGCCTTCACACAGAAGAATGTTATTACTTTTGCTAACTTAACTGGGACCCAAACCCACTGCATTTGAATGAAGACTGCAAAAGGAACAAGGTTTGGTAGAACAATTGTCCATGTAGTTTTGATAAAAAGACTCATTTGTCTTGAAAGAGTGCAAGAGACTGTTACCCTGCATCCCTTGGGGGAACAGAGCAAGGAATGTTGGGGAAAAAACTTCACGGGGCATGAGACCAATAGTAAACGAAACCTGTCTAATTTGCTAGGGGCCTTGGACCACTCCCAAAAGCCGAGGACTTCCCACAGTGGACCAACGCATACAAGAGTCCAAGAGGTCGTAGGGTGACTCTGCTAAGCTGTAGAACACCACATTTAAGTCCTGTTGGGTGGTAGATTCCTAGGCTGTGGGTAGATCCTCCCAATACCCTTCAGAGACCTGGCACAGGTAGGATGAGAAAGCACTGAGACCCCTTCCCCCCTATTGAGGAGGCTGAGATCACTGCTAAGTGGACCTCGAAAGAGGGGTCAGTAGGCCCCTATCTTTCAAATCCAGGGGGTAACAGAGTACGGAGTGAACGGGTGCTGACTCTAGTATTGTTTCTTTTCCCTTGCACCTGAGGGGAAAACATCACCACTTAGCAGGGTACATAGCCCTAGTAGAGGGCCTCCTACTGCTCATCAATACCTCTAGTGGCGGGACGATGTCCACGAATAGATCTTCTAGCTGGAATGGATGGCTCATAAACAGAGCGGAAAGACAGGCACTTGCATAAATGCAAGGAACAGGCTGTTCCATAGCCATTGCTGAGGGCAGAAAAAGGAACTGGGGAGGGTCAGGGATGGGGCCATATACATAGCCGCAGGAGCAGCCAGAGGGGGCATTGGCCACCTACCCTACTCTGACAGCCAAGGGCAAAAAGTTTCCAACCAATCATGCACTGCAGCACATAGATGCCTAGAACTGAATGATGCAAGCAGTGCTAGAAGAAGGTAAAGTACCTGTGAATGAAGTGTGATGGTGACTGCAAATAGACACCGAACTGCTCCAAAACACTGCAGATACCCCACTGCCCTGCAACCTCTCCTGTTATTCAGTCACTGCTAAAAATTAGAGCTGGTCAAAAAAATATTTCTGTCCAATAACACCATGTTGTTGGAATCAAAACTTGTTCATTGGAATGTGTCTGTTTGATTTTTAAATGAAACATTTGAATATGGTAAAAATGTTCCCCTTTGACTTTTTAGCTTGAAACAATTTTCTTTCTCAGTCTATTTTGTATTATATGGTTGATTACGATATAAAATGAAAGTCATAATCAGAAAAAAGCTATTTTTATTGAAATTAAATATTTCAGTTCTCCAATTACCAATTTTCATTTAGTGCTGTAGAAATTCTTTCCATTCTGATTCAGTATAAAAAATAAAAATGGAATTATTATTAAATTTCATTAAATTGCATTAAATTTTATTCACTTTCACTGAGTTGCAGTATAGACACTACTTCCAGGCGAATGTGTACATTGAATGCTCCTATTTTACTCTGTTTAGTTTTGTGGATGCTGTTGATTCAGAAGAGCAAATTTACAGAATAAAATTTATTATGTCTTCTGGTCTTAACGTTATCAAAAGGGTATTTGTCTCTATGGCTCTGTGTTCAAATGCTAGCCAGACCCCACAAGCAAATCCTTTGAAGGGGCTTGAAGAAAAGCTGCTGTGACACTACATGGAAGTGATAAAGGAGCAACACCATTATCCTTCTATAAGAAATTTGACTGGTATGACCTTCACCTGCCAGGATATAGAAGGAAATTTAAAGTAGCCAAATCACATTATCAGCTGCAGTAACATTGTGCATCATTGTGTTGCAGCAGCAGTTCTTTCTGAAACCAACTTGTTAACCTTTTCTTTAAATTCCCATATGCAGTCTGATTGACTAGCTACATGAAGTTTAACATTGTGGGATGCTTTTCCAGATCACAGAAGGACTTTTTTATTTGCATCCAAATTTAAAATACAGTTTTCACACCAGTAGCAAACTGTGACAGAAATGCCCCCCTCCATCATAATTTGCTACCCCTGGCCCAGAGCAGGAGGAAAGATAAAGGAAGGACAAATTGTGCTAGGTCAGCCTCTTCCATCCCAGTTTGCTACCCCCACCCAAGAGAGGCGGAAAGGTAGATACAACACACTGTGAAAAGCAGATCCCTGTTGTTTCCTGCTTTCTGGTGGTTTGTCATTTGGGTTCTAGGCTCACCCATAGATCTGATTAGAAGTTAATGAGGTTCTAGTCCCTGCATCAGGGTGCAGAACTTTTCACAAGGGTTCTTCCCCAAGGGTATGACAGGAATATTCTCGCTAATGACCAAATATGTGTGTTTTTACAGATTTTTATTACAAGTACTTAAAGGCAAATGAATAAATGGAGAAATCAAATTATAGTAAAGAAATAACACAATAGATAATGATTATATTACATAGTGTTATTCTGAGATAGATATGCTGTATTTCCTGGACCAATATACTTACACCCTCTCTTGATGACTCAGGCAAGAGCTGTCTGGTCCATCGACTCCAGCATGGATGGATGGAGGTAGAGGTAGAGCTAAGAGCTATAAACCTGAGTGAAATTAAGACTACTGCTAATAGTTAAGAATGTTAAAACAAAAGATCCTAACACACAAAAGATCAAAGAAAGAGGAGATGGTGAACACACCCTGCCAACACTATTTGCCCTTTTTATATGTTGAGCAATATGGCTATGACTACACTAGCAAATTAGTCCAGACTAACGCGGCTTAGTCTGGACTAATTTGCTTCCTGTCTATGCTAGGTTTTGCCTAGTTTAAACAAAAAAATGTAAGTCTAAAAAGTTAAGACTAAAAGACAGAAGTAAAATTTTATTCTGTAACTACCTCATATTAGTTAGTTTGAATAGTTAGTCTGAACTTAGTGCTTAATTCAAACTTAGTTCAAACTAAAAAAAGTGCAGCTAGTTCAAACTAAAACGTTGCTTTGAACGAGAAAGCCATGGTTAGTTCGAACTAACAGGGCACTCTTTAGTTTGGACTAAGCAAGTCCAAGCTAAGTTTTAGATGTAGACATAGCCTATGGGTCCTCCATCCAAGTCAAAACATAGCTCTTACATAGATTGGAAGGCTTATGTGTGTTAATGACATGTTACTGATATACTCACTTCCTTTCCAGATGGCTATAGACAGTATGCTTCTCACGCCCAGTGTTATTTCTGGACCTTTTGGTGGGTTTTGTGGTGGACCTGTGAAGCTTTGCTGGGCATGAGACAGATAGCTCCCTTATTTTGTACTTCCTGACTATCTAAGGTACTAAAGTCATAACTTCATCTCTAAGCTTCTCATTCTTTCCCTGGGTCAAAGTTCCTACACATATGTATAGTTAGCTTTCATGGTGAATATGCCCAGCAGGGTCGTGTGTTTTTGCATTACTAATTACATATATGGATCTATAAATTTTGGTATCCTAAAAAGAATACTTAAACTGATAAGGAAATTTAAATCTATGATAAAAAATATATGAGTGTAAGGCAGGCTTAGAAGCTGTGCCTAACAGCTTCTGAACTGACAGGGGGGAGCAATGAATCTGCATGGGTCCTGTATTAGCATGGATACAAAGAGCACAATTAGCTAATTAGCATACTGGATACACTTGGGCAAAGTATACTGGGTAATAGTATTTGGGATTTCTTTTCTCACAAATCTATCAATATCTGTAATTCTACTAAAGGGAAATATGAAATACTGTCTTTGAGTAAACTGCTACTCTCTGTTTGTTTCATATGTGTCTGGGTTAGTTAAAGGGTAACAGATACCCTTACTTAGAAAAAGATTTGTAAAAAAAGGCTTCTGCATATTTTAGCCTGAAAGATTTAAAAAAAAAAAAAAAAAACAGAAGCAGAAAATATGGTGGTTGTCTTCCTTGTTTTGCCTCTTTTGTTTGTGATAGAAATAGCTAAAATAATTAGCTCTTAAAGACTAAGAGAACTAATAAACATTGAGCTAGAGAAAATTCTTTCTTCCTGACCTGAAAAAAAAGCAGTGGAGTAATGCTGGTGAACAATGAAATCATCTAGTAGGGAGCTGGATCCCATGAAGAACTAGAAAACAGTGCTGGTAGACAGTGGCCAGAACCAGAGGACAGTAAGACCAGCTAGTGGTGAGCTGAGTGACTGGAGGGTGGAGCCAGTAGACAGCAGGTGGAGCTAAGAAACTTGTTCTAGAGGATGGAGTGAGTGACCAGTAGATGGCATTAATAGACAGCTGGCATGAAAGACACTTCCTATATACATTAGGGTTGGTTGGGAGCCTAGATAGCACTGATTCTCCAGATCAGTGCCAGTTTTGCCATTAAGTTTGTATGTCCTGTGACGCGGTATGGGTTATTAGACACTTCACTCTATACAAAGTTTCCTAGATTAGTGCTGATCTCTGTTATTTGGCCTTTTGCATTTTTGTTTTACTGCTATTAAAAGCTCCATGTACTATACTCAGACATGCTTGCAAGTGGGGAAGCCTTACTCTTTGGGGTACCCAGGGAACAGTGCAGAATTCCCAGAGATCTGGGTGGGGGCTCGAGCCAGTTGGTGGTGCTGCATCATTGGGAAGCCCCTAGATATAGAACCTGGCCCTTGTTCTGCTGGCCTGCCCTGGCAGAAGGGTTACATGGGGAAAGTATCTGTGCTGAGATCTATAGGCTACACTAGCCATCATAACTAGCTGCCCCTGGCTCATTACATGGTGAGAGGTGACTGTAGCAAATTGTTCTGAGAATGCTTCGTCTGGATTCTGGGATGGGGAAGGGCAGAACCAGCCTATTGTTTCATGATAGTAAAAACGAAGACAACACAGACATCAGTAACAACCACCAGTAGCCAACTGGGAAGTAGCTGTTTGTGTTATCAGAGTGGGCAGGAGAGGGGCAGTGGGAGGCCCTCGTGGCAGTGGGGACTTGAGAGGGTTTTGCTTAGGGCCAAGTGATGAGTTAATTGAGTCCTACAATAACCAGAGAACCTTGTGTATTGACTGATACATAAGTTTGTTCAGGGGAGCAGACTATAAAGACCAGGTGCAGGGCTGGTGCCCAGCATACTTCATGTGGAGATAAGAGACCAGCCCTGCTAAACTGTTCCCTTCCCTGCTCCAATTCCTTAATGACAGCAAAATCACATCCATATCAGAATTGTTAGGAGATAAGTTGGTGACTTAGGTTTGTAAAAGAATTTAGGCCTGTACCTCTACCTGAGATGGTAAATTGGGCCTGTTTGGAGGCCAGCCTGCCTGCCTGCCTGGAAACTATAATGTTTGAGATACATGTGTTAACAAAGAACCAGCTCGTGTGCTTCTTTTGCCCACATGCAATCAAATGGATTTTCTTTACTACCATGAAAAATCTAAGGGATGCAGTTAAGATGTTAAAAACCAGACTGGAGGTGTGATACCTGGCTGCACAAATGAGGAAAACTCTGGCTCCCTTTGAACATAGATCACAGACCAAGGTCAAGCAAATGGCTGAAAAAGTGAGGGACGTAAAGGAAGGTCTTAAAAAGAAACATAAAGATGGGGTCCTAAAGTGACTATGGCCAACATGTAACCTCACTGCCCCTCCCATCAGGTAGATAGGGGTTTGTATTGAAGCCCCCAGATTAGATCTCCCAAAACATAAAATGACCTCATATTGGGAGGGGTGGTATAGGGCTAAAGATGAATTTATACCATCAAATTGCTTCAAATAGAATTTTCTACCTAGAATACTCATTGATAAAAATGCCCTGCTCATTCATTCACTTGTAACTTCACAGTGTAATCAAAATTCCATTTTGAATTGTTCACTTCATTTTGTACTGCTCAGCCTGAGTTTTAGAAACTTTGTTTAAATGTGTGAACTTAGTCTGGATCTGTGAATAGGAGTGTTTGTGTGATGGGGGGCAGAGCGGCTGGTTGGGGCTGGGTCAGGCTGGAACCGCTCTGCAATGGAGGGAGAATGGCCTCTGCCCCTGCCCCCCAGCAGCCGATTGGCCCCCTCCAGTGACAGGGGCTGCAGCCAGCCCATCACCACCTGGCTGAGGGCAGGGGTGCTGGCCAGGACCCCACCCTTCGATTTCAGCCCTAATGGGGGGATGACCTGTCACTTCCCTTGCAGCCCAGCAGCAGCTGTCTGGTAGCAGGGGCCATTATATTTGCCTCTCTCCATGCCTTCTGCCCCATGCCCTGTGCAGCTCTCCCTCCCTTCCCCCACTGGGCAGGAGGAGGCAAATATGGGGGGAGGCAAATGTGAGTTGGCACCAGATAGCCTCTGTATGAAAAAGGCAGTGCAGCCTCCAGTTGATGCTGGAGATGTGGTGAGCTGGGGATTGGGCCCAAGGTGAGCCTGGGTTTGGGGACAGTTTGGGCTCAAGCCCAGGGACAGAGTGCTGGAGTGAGCACTGAGCTTGTGCCCCAAACTCAGGCCTGAGCCCAGGAGCAGAGAGCTGGAGCAGGTTCTGGTCTGGTGCAAGGGGGGGCTGGGGCCTGTGACACAGATGTTTTTGGGCAGGCTGTCTTGAAGCTCACAACATCTATAAATTTTAGAAATTATGGAGCACTGTTACCAGCAGAGCTCACCACAGAGAACCACATATGTGACACAGAAAATTCTGCACAGGATTGCTGGGTTTGCTGCAGTTTTGTAGTGATTATTTAAAATCTGCTATACTCTGCATATTTTTTTGTTCACTCTCTGTTCTTTTCTCCTCTTATTCTCATTTCAGCAGCTTTTAGCCACACCAGCCCTCATAAACTGTCCCCCCACAGCTCTGAGATAGCCTATGGAGCTCCACTTATAGTCCACCTTATAGTCAGGATTTGGCCTATGCTGATTGGTTACTCCTTCAGTCCTTATATTAGACCCCTGATGATACCATCCATTTGATCCTGCAAGATGCTGGTAAGATCGACTCCTCCCTCCTGGCACCCTGGCAGAAGATCAATGCCTTGAACACCTTCCTGAGTCCCCGCATCACATTCATTCTGCGAGGCTCAGAGGTCGCGAAAGTGCCCCTGAACAAAGCTGACAGCACTATCCGCTGGCTAGTGAAAAAGTGGCTGGTCCTCCCTGTGAGAACCAGCAATGAGCTAATCTACATTGGCCACAAACAAGGAGGTGCCAACGTCCCCCACATGGGTGACCTCTGCGACATCGCCACCATGCCTTCCGCCTGCTGACCGGCCCAGACCCCACCGTCAAGAGCATTGTGGCAAACTCCCTACGTGAGGTCACTACAAAGCGGCTGAAGAGATCATCTTCCAATGCAGACATCGCCATCTACCTCAGCGGCTCCCTGGAGGGTGAATTTGGCCAAGACTGGGGCGACATCACTTCCCTCTGTACGCGGGCCCGGATTGCCACACATCACGTGGGGAAACGCATCGGCTGCCGCTGGTCATGGTGTGAGGAGCGCCAAGAGCTGTCAGTCATGGTACCGAGCATCAGGACCGAAGGCAGCTCTATCATCACCCCCAAGGGTAAAGGCATGTTGGAAAAGATCTTGAAAGCTGCTGTCCATGCACTCTACGTAGCTGACCTCAAAAAGAAGCCTGACCAGGGCAAGGTCTTCGAGCTATCCAGCAAATGGGACACTAGCAATCGCTTCCTCCAAGACGGCAGCTTCACCCGCTTTGCTGACTGGAGGTTCATCCATTGTGCCCGCCTCAACTGCGTTCCCCTGAATGGAGCCATCCACCATGGACACCGGGACAAATCCTGCAGGAAGTGCGGTCACTCCAATGAGACCCTGCCCCACATCCTCTGCAGCTGCAAACCCCACTCCAGAGCCTGGCAGCTTAGACACAATGCGATCCAGGACTGCCTGGGCAAAGCAATCCTACCTCACCTTGGGGAGGTCTCAGTCAACCGTACCATCCCCGGCACAGACAGCTTACTGAGACCTGATGTAGTCATCACCAATGAGGACCAGAAGAAGATCATCATGGTCGACATCACGGTCCCCTTCGAGAACCAGTCCCCAGCCTTCCTTGATGCCCAGGCTTGAAAGGTGGATAAGTACACCCCGCTGGTGGACTCCTGGAGGTCCAAGGGCTACCAGGTCCAGACCCACGCCCTGATCGTCAACGCCCTAGGTTCCTGGGATCCTGCCAATGAGGACGTGCTGTGGGCCTGCAGTGTCGGATGGCGCTACTCCTGGCTAATGCATCACCTCATGGTGTCTGACACCATCAGATGGTCCTGGGATATTTACATAGAACACATCACCAGCCACTGAAAAGGAAATTGCAAGATGGAGTAAGTTTGGTTTGGAAGTTCTGTGTGAGAGTCTCTGTGTTTGCTAAGATAACTTTAATTACAGAATGTATATTAAGTCAGGGGAGCTAGTGACTTACATAGATAAGAAGGTAGACTGTTTCCATAGATAAAAAAGGTAATCCACAAAGGTAGATTACAAAACAATTCCTTCTGTATGGACCCTGATGGGAAGCCATCAACCTAGTCTGGTAAACAGGTTGACGAGGGTCTGGTAGCCGAGGGATCACAGGAGTCTGGCCACTCTCATTGGTCAAGGACAGTAACTGTTACCCAAATATGCTGTAAACAACAACAGAGGTGGGCTAACTATATGCTGAAAAAACAACAAGGAGTTGTGTGGCACTTTAAGACTAACAGATTTATTTTTTGCATGAGCTTTCGTGGGAGAAGATCCCACTTCCTCAGATGCTTTGAAGATGTTCACCCGGCGGCCCCGTCCCCGGCCAGGGATCAGGGGTCTGGCCACCCGCAGTTGCGGCCGTGGGCCTGGCCTCCAGCGGCCGCTTCTGACCCAGCCCTGCTGTGGCCTAGCTGCCTGCAGCGGCACGGCCTCTCCCTGGCCCTATCCCTGGCCAGGGCCGGGCCTGCCGGGCAGCCAGCCAGGCCCCAGATCCCCGGCCGGGGATGGGGCTGCCGCGGCCGCAGCTGGCTCGGGATCAGGCCCAGATCCCTGGCCCGATTGGGCCAGAGACCGGGGGCACTGGCGTTGGGACTCGGGCATGTGCCCTGGCGTGCCCAATGCCAGCGACGCCAATGGTTGGTGTGACTTTTAGCTCACCTCAGCCTGCCTGTTTGCTGTTTGCTGTATTAGGCCAAGTTGACCAGTTTCCTTTTGCAAAACTAATGAGTCCTGTGGCAGTTTTAAAGACTAATAAATTTACTTATTGCATCAGCTTTCCTGGAAGAAAAGACTTCATCTGACGTTTTGACGATGTGGAACTTGCAGAATGGGAGGAAAAATAAATGCAGAGAAGAGTAAATCATGGGTCCAGGTCAGACTATTTCAGCAAATCAAAGCTGTTGTTTAGATTCAAAGAATGCAGAACAACATATTAGAAAGTAGGAAGGTAAAGAGAGAATAAAATCATTTTTCATAGTAAGAAAGCCAGGCTACATCTCTGTTCGAACCCACAGGAATGGTATCAAATTTGCACATGTTCTAACTTTGTAGTTTCTCTTTGAAGCTTTGATTTGTAGTTAACCTATTTAAGTACAGCAATTGACATGTCTTCCATGGAGAGAGCAGGGAGATTGAAATGTTCCCCTAATGGTTTTTGAATGTTGCTATTTCTGATGTCAGACTTGTGTCCATTTATTCTTTTGTGCAGAAACTGTCCAGTTTGTCTGATGAATAAGGCAGAGGGGCATTGTCAGCACGACAGCATATATCACATTTGTTGTTGAGCAACTGAATAAGCCAAATTTCGTTTTCTCTGGCTGAGATTCCCTGCAAGCAGCATCTTGTGATCCCCGATAGTATCTGCTGAAAGCTGCTTTTATTATTTTTTAAAACCTTATAACAATGAATAATTACAAGTTCATGGGCAGCTTAAACATGGGATTGTCACTGCTCCAATTTTTACTTGTTTGGATAATGTTGATTTCACCCTTTACCGTGTGTAACCCCTTCCCTTTTCTCCCTGGATTATTTGGGAGAATGCAACACTCACGTGTGCACAAGTGCCAATGCCTCTGACAACGAGGGGATCCTGAGTTTCCCCATGGGTTAAGTGGGAACCCTCTAGCCACTCCTCTGCTGCAGTCCCTTTGCTGTACAATAAATTAACTTGGTGGTGCCTCCACCTGGCTGGGTCCTGTACATGTTTAGTGGTGTGCCCTGGGAGCCTACAGGACTAAACCCATGTGGCTAAGACATAATCTGCGGCATGGGCCTAATTCAAATTTACTAATTGTATATACAATACATTCAGTGTACTTAAATTGTAGATAACAAACCTTTACTTAACAAGGAAACTTATCATAACAGGATAGAATTGAATCTCACTACTAATTTAAATACACTGGGGCAAGTTATAAATCAGTGAACGGGCACAGAATACAGTTTAAAGGAAATTTATCTAACTGGTGTTTAACAGTCATTACCCCACCCCCCAGAGTCCAGAACCCCAACCCTCTAACTGCATGGGTGCGCTTGAAGGACTGTTGAAGGAAGCAAGGCAGCATTCTGCTGGCTTAGTGTATTTGCTTAGAACCCCGGTGAAGATCTGGAGTGAGCCTAACCAGTTTCAGTAGTCCTGGCCCCATTTGAAAAGGACTGCTGCACTGCCTCTTCTCAGGTGCAGTCAGTCTTCCAGCAATCTCCCCTTCTTTACAAGCCCTGCTTCAAAAGAAGGAAGGGAGATGGACAGTCACCCTCACTGCAGGTTCAGCTCAGCCAGTTCTAGGCTCAGACCTTGCTTGGGGCTGAGTAAGCCAACAACCTCTCACACTCCCTGCTTCAGTGAGCCTCTAGCAGTCTCAGGCAGGGCCATAACTATGGCAGGGCCGATGGGGAACAGCCCCAGGTGGCCTCATGTGGCTCAGTGGAGCTGTGCTATTAAAGGGCAGACTTTGCGGTGCTGGTTCTGAGTGCCGCTAATGGAAAGGGGCATGTTCCGATCTTTCTCATGAACCCCAGAAGCAGTCTTGGGCATCACAGGAGCAGTCACCAGCAGCTTCCAGAATCAGCCATGCATTCACCTACCTCAATGGAGACCCCTTTATCTTCCTCTGTGTCCCCTGGAGGAGCAGGAAGGGTCTCTCTTCCTTTCCCAAGAGATCATGGGAGTTGTTGACTCTCAGTGGAAGAACTTATAGCACATAGAAATTGCTTAAATGTTAATCCTCTACTAGAATTCAAAGGCCCCTAAAGTACAGGGTGCCTACACTTGATTTCAGCCAGTGGTGGTAGGGCACATTTCTTAGCGCTGATATGCAAAATACAGCAGTTGAGAAATCTCTATCAGTTTAAGCCTCTGGCCAGGATGTTTACATCTCCACACTCGATCCTTCCTCTAAAAGTCAGCATCTTCCTGTGGAGGGATAGCTGCCACTGCCACCCCTCCCTTTGGATAAACAATGAGAGTGGTAGGAACAGATTGATTAGATACTGGGTCTCCCCCCTAAGGTATGTGTCCAGTCTGTGGATTAGAGGGGTCTAAGGTATTGGCCTGAGGACCTTGATCCAGGCAGGAATGGCCTAGGGTTGTAGGATCTAACCCAGTGGAGAGAAGCAGGCCCAGTTTGCCCAAGCACCAATTGATGTGCGTGGACAGGACGGCCTGAGGTCACCCTACGTATAAGTGTGGGACAAACACATCGTGGCTATGGTCAAGGAATGCGTCTCTAATTGCCCTGCCTGAGAGAGTATTGGGAGAGGCGTGTGAAAGCCAGAGGATCGAGTGTTCTGGCAGCAGCACGTGTTGGTGTAATAACTATGAGGGTGTTCACAAGGTTTTAGGATTGCCAGGCTGGCAGTGGTGCTTACCGGACACTGCAAGAAGCGGTGGAAGGGAGGGAGATCGTCTTTCCCTCAGTCCGGCAGTGTAAGGCACATGCAGGCCATGGACCAGACAAGTATGTGAATCTGGCATACTTGGTGTCCCGCTGCAGGGATGAGCTACCAGGAGCGAGGCGGTGAGGATCTAGGAGGGTTTACCTCATCCTAGTTTACGGAGGAATGCGAAAGACCAAAGGCGGCAGTTGAGAACCTCGTACAACACACTTATAAGTGATGCACTCAGACCAGCACAGGGAAAGCCAGGTGCTTGCCCCACACTACGGCACTATAAAAGATAGGTACAGGTAGGACTTCCTATAGGCCTGAAGAGTACACTCCAGGCCTATGTGAGCTTACCGATGGCACTGTGACAGTGCCCCTTTGAGGTGGACTCTCAGCATCCACAACATTGCAGTGACA
>ML682272.1:366186-462998 GCA_007922195.1 Podocnemis expansa
TGTCACTGCAATGTTGTGGATGCTGAGAGTCCACCTCAAAGGGGCACCGTCACGGTGCCATCGGTAAGCTCACATAGGCCTGGAGTGTACTCTTCAGGCCTATAGGAAGTCCTACCTGTACCTATCTTTTATAGTGCCGTAGTGTGGGGCAAGCACCTGGCTTTCCCCGTGCTGGTCTGAGTGCATCACTTATAAGTGTGTTGTACGAGGTTCTCAACTGCCACCTTTGGTCTTTCGCATTCCTCCTTAAACTAGGATGAGGTAAACCCTCCTAGATCCTCACCGCCTCGCTCCTGGTAGCTCATCCCTGCAGCGGGACACCAAGTATGCCAGATTCACATACTTGTCTGGTCCATGGCCTGCATGTGCCTTACACTGCCGGACTGAGGGAAAGACGATCTCCCTCCCTTCCACCGCTTCTTGCAGTGTCCGGTAAGCACCACTGCCAGCCTGGCAATCCTAAGACCTTGTGAACACCCTCATAGTTATTACGCCAACACGTGCTGCTGCCAGAACACTCGATCCTCTGGCTTTCACAAGCCTCTCCCAGTACTCTCTCAGGCAGGGCAATTAGAGACACATTCCTCGACCATAGCCATGATGTGTTTGTCCCACACTTATACGTAGGGTGACCTCAGGCCATCCTGTCCACGCACATCAATTGGTGCTCAGGCAAACTGGGCCTGCTTCTCTCCACTGGGTTGGATCCTACAATCCTAGGCCATTCCTGCCTGGATCCAGGACTTCAGGCCAATACCTTAGACCAGCGGTTCCCAACCTTTTGTCTTCCGTGGCACACCTTGATACCATCAAATTTTTCGAGGCACACCACCATTAAAAAACTCAAGAATATTCAAATTAATTTAAATTACTAAGGAATATTCATGAACCATGGCACAGATTCAGAAATGCTCCTATGTGGGGTAGTAGGGGTAGCAGAGCAGGGGTGGCAAAACACGGGAGGTCGAGTCATGTGCAGTGGCAGGAATGAGTGTGGGGAGCAGACCAGAGCAGGGCTGGGGTGGCAAAAGAGGACAAGGGCAGCCATATGGGGAACAGCACGAGGGTGGCGAGAGAGGAAGGGAGAACAAGAGTGGCTTTGTGGAGGGGAGGGGGGAAGCTGGGGAGTGGGAAGTTAGGGCAGGGGAGAATGGCACAGCACCCACTTCCCCCTTCTCCTTAGTGGCTCCCTACCACCCAGGGCAAATCCTTACCCCACTACTGCTCCTTCCCACCCCAGTGGGTCCTGTCATCTCCTCCCCCATCCCCCGCTGCCTATGATGGACCCTCTCATCACTGCAGGGGCCAGAACTAGGCCTCTAGCCCCCAGCTACACCCCCACACACACGCCACCCCACCCTCAGCTACACACACCCTCAACCAAACAGCCACTCCACAGCCCCAGCTACACACTCTCTGCTACACATCCACTCCCACCCACCTCTGCTACACACACACACCTGCCACACACAACCCCCAGCAGCCCTCCTCCACCAAAGCCTCTACCTGGGCTGTTTGCAGGCTGCCTGACACAAGCTGCTCCGCCCTGCAGGGGGAGATTCACACACTCCCAGCCTCCTGCCCCCTCTTTGCCGGCTAGGCCTAAGGTGGAGCCACCAGTACGCTGCTTTTGGGCTGCTTCTGCTATTTTTAGGGGGACCCCTGGAACTTCATGTTCCAGTGCCTTCCTCCATTTTTAGGGGGGCCCAGAAGGCTGCCTTCCTAAATATAGGGAGCCCCAGAACTGTGTTACAGTGCCCTCCACCTTACTTTAACCCCTGCCTTTTCCCTGCCCTGCACAGGCCACATGGCTGGGCTGACAACGGAGGGAGCTCCAGCTCTTGGGGATGCTTGCAGCACACTTTGGGCGTTGCCGTGGCACACCAGTGTGTCCCGGCCTTCTGGTTGGGAACCACTGCCTTAGACCCCTCAAGGACCTTGCTCGCTGGACAACTACCCATGTTGGAGATATGCTATGCTGAAGGTGGAAGAACCAACTCCACCCACCATCCATCAGCATGGCTAGCAGTCACCTATTACTGAATGTATCTAAGCAGTGCTCGAAGAAGAACGGTGGGTTACTTACCAGTGACTGGCCTTCTTCGAGATGGGCTGCTTGGATTCATTCACAACTCTCCCCCATCCCCGCACTTGGAGTTGGCGACTCCTAGGAACTGGGGAGGGGCCACATATATAGCCACGGGATGGCGTGGTGGGTGGTGGCTGCCTGCCCTCTAGAGTGAAGACAACACGGCGCAGCATGGGCAAATGACGTTAAGATGTGCCTGAACCCTGTGGTTACATATTCAGCATATACCCTGCACAGCTCTTTACTAGCGCAGAGCCTCCTCTATCTATGCAGGTATCTTAGCAGCCTGGCGTCCCACTGCCAGAGTCTTTCCATGTCACAATGGAAAGTTTCAGAAGTGGGGAAAGACTCTGGCAATGGGGAGCCTGTGTTAAAAGGCTCCAGCAGCTCACCACAGCAAAACCTTTCCCCATTGTAGGGAAAGAATCCAGAAAAGAGAAGCAACAGGGAAAGTCTTCCAGCAGTTTCCTGCTAGTGTAAGGGACTGATAGCCCCTTACTGAGACTGAATGGGCCTTTTGATTGGCCACTCCCACTTGGAAGCAGGACTCAGACAGCCCCAGGGAGAGAGGCCAGTGTCCCAGGATGGCCTGATTGACTGAGAGTGCTCCTCCGCCCCTGAGCGGAAACTGCAGGCTGGACATGCTTGGGCAAGCCAGTATGGGGCGGGGGGGGCGAGCTAAGGAGGAAGCACTAAGCAGCCAGCCACTGGGAGCCGAGAATCCAGGCAAGGGAGCTGGGCTGTGTTGATTTCTGCGGAGCAGACCCACAGCAGCTGAACCAGCAGAGAGCCAAGCAGAGCTGGAGCTGGAGTCATCTGGAGCTGTGTGCAGGAGGCCAGAGAAGGAGCCAAGGAGCTGAGCTGACCTGTGCAGGCAGCAGGATGACCAGAGGAGCGCCCCAGAGAGCCACACGGGACCTGAGCCGGGGCTGGGAACCAGAGCTGCAGCCGTCAGGAGCTGGGTGTGGTAAACAGCTGGGGAGCAGTGAAGGGGGCTGATGCTGGGAAGAAGGGCCCTGCCTCTGGAGCCTGGGACATGTGGCCACAGCTGGAGCCTGCATCTGACCCCCTGGATCATCCAATCACAGCCAGGCCTGGGCAGAGGGCTTGCAACGTGGAGAACAGACTGTGAGACTGTTCCTCAGACCCCAAAGACTCTGTTTGTACTGCCCCCACGCCAGGTGGTGGCATTGGGGGTTTACCGTTCACCTGTTTCCACTTTTTTCTATTTTCTTATTGGGTTATTCCTTTATTTCTGTATGCTTAAATAAATTGTATATAGTGTATATAGTAACTGGTGGGCCAGAAGAGTGGTCAGTGTGGTCAGCACCCCGGATTGGGGATGCCCTAGCCCTGTCCTGAGAGACCACGATAAGAGTGGGGGTCGAGCCCCCAGAAATTCCAGGGCCCAGCCTTTTCGGGGTTACAGGGACTCCTCCAAACAGGAGATTGGGAGTGGAGCCTTTGAGGTCAGGCAGGCCTTGAAGTAAAGGAAGTGGGAGCAGGGACTCAGATCCTTTTGGTACCCATCTTCACCGGGGTGGTATACAAAGTCTGGGAAGTTCCCCACGAGAGTGGGTCCATCCCCCCGCTTACACTACCAAATCTCACTCCACTGCCTTCTTCTCCCTAACAAGTTTCCCCTGACGCATGTCACATGTAGCTGTGCACTGAAGGGTGGATGCTGTCTGGTTTCCACTGGGGCATATATCGCCATGCAGCCTTTGCAGTGTTGCCAGTGAAGAAGTGCATGGTAGTTTGTGTAACCCATGCCCACTCAATATGGCACTTTGTCCCCCTCTGGTGTGGTTGAAGAAGATATAGAGATGGCCCATGAAAGCATCAAACTGTTTCATTACAACTTTAATGCAGACACTCTGATTTAAAAAAAAAAAAAAAAAGATATTTCAATCTGTGCTAAGCAGCCGCTGCCTTAAAGGGCTTTGTTAAGTGAAATAGTACAGATAAAGCTAAATAATCAAATTTTTACTAACGTGTCAGGAAGTGAGGAAATTTAGCTCCATGTGGCCAGCTTTTACTACCAGCCATCGCTCACTAGTCCATGGGTTACCGTTTAAAAACTGCTGTTCTATATTCAGATATCATATCATTGTCATGTCATATAGAAACAGCCCCTGAACAGGAAATAGTTAGGTCTCAGTTCATGAAAGCACTCGTTCATGCTTAACTTTAAAAGCTCAAATTTCAGTGGTTTCCTGAATAGGGTCCTTAAAGAGAAACTATCACCTTTAAATCTAGTCACTCCGAAAGAACTGGGTCAAGGCACCCACGCTGCACTTGGGCAAGGGTGTGGCTTCCCCCCAGCCCTGTCAGCTGGTGCTTCTCCTGGGAGGGGGGGCAGCCCATTCTTCCCACAGTGGAGGGGTCGCCACATGGCAGAGAGACCTGGAGCTGGGTCCTGAAGAAAAAAGTTTGATGACCATGGGATTAGGGCCTCATGAGTCATTCCCCAGTATTTCTCCTCCCTTCACTTCAGCAGTTCCCACTTTGGCTGCTTGTGGTCTATTGAATGGAGTCTCTCCAAAATACAATCTTCTTTCTCCCCGTCTCACAGGCATCAAAGCCAACAAATGCTGATATTTAAAGTATCCTAATTAGTTTGCAATTTTTGTGGCCTGCAATGTGCAGAAGGTCAGATGAGGCAATCAATTGTAATGTTTCCTTCTTGCCTTAGAGGCTCATAGTCTGTAAGTCAGCATCTGTTATATTGGATGGGGTAGTTCATATCTCAGAGCTATTGTTTTAATCTCTTTCTGGGTTCAGGCAGAAGTGGCTGGATCTGTTACACTTGAGTTAAAGTTTTCAGGGTTTCCCCCATAACCATAACAACTAGAGCAGTGGTTCCCAACATCTTCTCTGACATGGTGCACCTTGATAGCTTTAATTACTTTGAGGCACACCACCCTATAGACCCCAAATGAATTTATGAATATTCATAAGCCAATCCAAAATGCTGAGTAGTTTTTTCAAAAAATTCTGTGGCACACCTGCTTAGGCTTGAGGGCATGCTGCCTGGGAAATACTAAACTAGAGATTGACTTAGAAGCAGGTCTGAAGAATAACTGTCTGATCCCTGTTCACATGGATGCTGTGTGTGGTGAAGTCTTCCAGTGTGGATCTCCCAAAGGACAGAAGGAAACAGTCCCAAATGCTCCTGTGGACAGTGAATCTGGGCAGAGAAGCATAGACAGAACAGAAGGCAGCAGCAGGCCAGAGGACAGCCTCACTCATCTAAAACAGAATCTGTGTGAACGGCAAACACACAAGAGCCCAGCAAGTAACACCACTCCTTCCGTGACTGGAGCCGTACGCAGCCTATCTTGCTCTTTAGCAGGGATCTCAAACTCAAATCACCATGAGGCCACATGAGGGCTAGGATATTGGCCCAAGGGCTGCGTCCTGAAAAGTGCCCCCCATCGGCCTGTGGCCTGATTCGTTGGCGGCAGGGAGCCGGATCCACCCCCAGCTGCCTTCCTGCAGTGGCTAGAGGTGGATCTGGACCCTACCCCTGGACAGATGCAGTTTCCCCGAGCCCTTCTGCTGGTTTCCCCTGAGTCGCCCTGAATTCCTGGGCCCTTCCTTAACCCCCTCTCCCACTGCCAGCTCCCCGGGGCCCTTCCCTAAAGCTCCCACTCTACTGCCAGCTTGCTGCACTCCTCTGTGCCCCGGCAGTGTGGGAAGCACCCCCCCTCCAGGCCTGGCTGTCTGCTCTATGTGGTGGGAAAAGCATCCCCCACAGTGCCGCCAGCTCTCCACACTCCTCCGGGCCCTTGTGGCAGGGAAAACTCAGCCCTCACTTGCTCCTGTGGGCCCTGCTCTGGCCAGCGGTGGTGGGGAAAGCAGCCTCCCATCCAGCCCTGCTGGCTATGCTATGGCCAGCGGCAGTAGGGAAGGCACCCCCTGCCGGGCCCTGGTGGTCATGCTGCGTGGCAGGGAAAGCAGCCCCCATGGTGTTTCCAGCTCCCTGCAATCCCCTAGACCGACACCCCCCGTCCCACGGCCTGTCCCAAGTGGCTGCCTGTCACTGACAACCCCGCTCTCGGGCCCCCTTACCTGGCTGCTGGACAGGCTCTGCCAGGGGCTGAGCGCCTTCCTCCCCCAAACATGCTCAGGGCAGGAGTTTTGGCCCGCCCTGCCCTGGAAGTACTGCCAATGCCAAGCTCCCAGTGAGCAGAGGGGCTCGGCACTTGAAAAGCCCCATGGATCACTTTTGACTCATGGGTCAAAGGGGTTGAGAGCCCCTAGATTCCAGGGCTGCAGGAGGCAACTCCATAGGCCAAATGTGGTCCTCAGGCTGCGTATTTGAGACCCCTACCCTATAGGCTGTAGTGGGGCTTATCATAGGATTGGAAGGGACTTCATGAGGTCATCTAGTCCAACCCCCTGCAAAAAAGCAGGACCACTCACTGAATCATCCCAGCCGGGGTTTTGTCTAACCAAACCTTAAATATCTCAAAAAATGGAGATTCTACCACTTCCCTAGGTAAACCATTCCAACGCTTCACCACCCTCCTAATAAGAAATTTTTTCCTAATATCCAACCTTGACCTCCCCAGCTGTACCGTGAAACTATTGCTTCTGTTCTGTCCTCTGTTACTACTGAGAACAGCCTAGCTCCCTCCTCCTTGGAGCACCCCTTCAAGTAGTTGAAGGTTGATACAAGTCTTCTCACAGTCTTCTCTTCTGCAGGCTAAATAAGCCTAGTTTTGTGAGTCTCTCTTTGTAAGTCTTGTGCTCTAGCCCCTTGCTCATTTTTGTTGCCCGCTGCTGAACTCTTTCTAATTTGTCCACATCCTTTTTGTAGTGGGGAGCCCAAAACTGGACACAGTATTCCAGATGCGGCCTCACCAGTGCTGAATAGAGGGGAATAATCACATCCCTCGATCTGCTGGCAGCACTTCTACTGATGCACTTCTCCAGAATTCTCTTCTTGCTACTTGCACACAGGTGCCACTATCCATCCTCAAGGGTGAGAGGGTGCAGTTAACCACAAGCAATTCAAATTGGGTTGAGGGGGGTGCAGCAGTGACACCTAGTGGGTAATCAGGGTAGTTCTTACTATGCAAGGGAGGAAAAAATGCAGGCGTGAGAGAGGAAGGGGAGCCATACAGTGAGATAAGGTGTGGCAGAGCTGGGGCATGGAATGAAGGAACATCAGGTGTCTTCCCACAATTCCACACACAGCGAGAGACAGGACCTGCTGGCCTTACTCCAGATGAAATCAGAGCCCTGTTGTGCTGGGGGCTGCCCACACACACAATAGTTCCTGCCCCAAAGAGGTTACAGCTCAGCTGAACAAAGTGGTGCTCTTCCTATATGGCAGATGGGGAAACTTAGGCACAGAAAGTTGCAATGGCTTTTCCAAAGTCACAAGTCTTTGGCAGAGCAGAGAATTGAAACTAGATCTCCTGACTCTCAGTCTAGTCAGTGCCCTAATCCATTGCATGGAAAGTGTTGAATGGTGTGTCATCAGACTCATTAATGATGTGTCTCTTTTTTCCAGTAGGAGGCTCTGCATGCAAACTCTGCCCCATGGACTGGCTGTCATACAGAGGAAACTACAACTGGTTTTCTAAAGAGAATAAGGACTGGAGCAGGAGCCATGATGACTGTGCAGTGAAGAGGTCTCACATCCTGGTGAACCACAACTGGGATGAGATGGTAATGTAAAAAGTAAAGCTGTGGAAACTAGAGATGGAGGAACACTTCTCTGAATGTAGTGTAGTGGTTATCCCCTGTTTGGCCTAGTATGTGGAAGTCCTGACTTGTACCACTGGTTGGCTGGGTAAGATGCGTCACCTTTCTGTACCTCAGTTTCCCTGCCTTGAGACAGGAATAATGATATTTACCTCCTTCTGTAAAGTGACTCAGATCAACAGTATGAGAGCTAGGGGTAACCCAGGTCTTTACCCACATCAGAAGACCTTTGGCATCATTGGTTCTAACATAAAAGGGAATTAAGTGCAAGAAGTTCTACAGGCAGTGACATCTGCACCCAGAGCTGTATACACATCACACATAGTGCATAACTTTGGCAGGGCAACGCTGTGCAGAAGAGGAGGAGAAAGGGGCTATTTGTCTTTAGCCCCAGTTTGAGACAGCCCCCAGACTGAATGGTGTTGCAATGTGGTGCACAGCACTGCAGCACCACTCAATTCTAGACCAGAGATGGGGGAGCAAGATGTTTTGGACCACACCTGTGTGGTGCTGTGACCCTACAACCTGAGTCATAAAGTCACTCACTGAAATTTAGCTCAGCAGTCCCTTCATCATGACAGGGTCACTGGGCCAAACTGGACTGATGCAGTGACACTGCAACCACTGAAGTGAAAGCGGTTCCATTGTTTTTTTCATGTGATAAACTTCTGGAGGCACTCTGTCTGCAGCGTGAGGCATACAGATAATGCAAGAATTGCTATCCTCATTATTGGCAAAATAGGTATATGTATAGCCTGCATAGAAACCTGGACAATGTTTCCTCCCCTTGCCTATCCTTCTGAGGGCTAAATACTCCTATGGCCACTCAAGCTGGCTAGAGTGAAACAAATATAGCTCCTTGAAAATGTTTCTTCAAAATCATTTTGATGGAAAAATTGTCTTTTAAACAAAGTTAATTTTCTTATGAAAAGCATCAGCTTTCTGTGAAAAATTTCCATTTATTTAAAAAGGGAACTCAAAACAAATGTCTGAAAACCAAAACATTTAAGATTGGAAATACTGCCGCAATGGGGCCTCGGAGTTGTTGTTTAGGGAACCTCATGTGCCCATTCTTTTCTGTTGACCGGGCTCCCTGTCTGGACTATATCTCCCATGATTCATCATAGCCAGGGACTGAACTGAAGATCACAGGGACTCAAAGGAGATGCAGTTTATCCAAGGAGCCCAGTTATAGGGGATAAGGATGAATAGTGAGTACAGTTCCCATGGTGAAAATCCTCAGACTCACATTTTTCAGTAAGCTTCAGAAGCTTGCCCAGTTTCTGAAAAAAAGCAACCAACCTGCAAGGAAGAGCTATTTGCAGAAGTTAAGAAATTCTTCTCTGAGGCCTGGTCTCAACTTAAAACTTTAACCTTCTCTTTGTCAAGCTAAGTGGACTCAAGGAACTCAACCTATCCCATTAGACATGTTGTCTTGTCCTATAATCATTCCCATGGCTCTTCCCCGAGCCCTCTCCAATTTATCAACACCCTTCTTGAGTGCTGGGTGCCAGAACTGGATGTAGTAATCCAACAGTAGCCTCACCAGTACCAAATATAAAGTGAAATAACCTCTCCGTGTTTACTGGAGATTCTTTTGTTTTTGCACCCCTGGCTTGTGTTAACTCTTTCAGCCACAGCCTTATACTAGGAAATCCCACACAGCTGGTTATCCACCATGACCCTCAAATCTTTTCAGCATTGCTGATTGACAGAATACAGGCCCCATTCTATATAGCCTACATTCTTTGTTTCTAGAAAAAATTTCCTCCCCACAAAAGCTCATGCGATAAATAAATCTGTTAGTGTATGTCCACACAGGATGCTTATTTTGAAACAACAGAGGTTATTTCAAAATAAGAAGCGGCATGTCCAAACAACGTACTCTTGTTTCGAAACAGTGGGTTCCGTTGTTTTGAAACGAGCCGTCGTTTCGAAACGGCTTAAACCCCTTCTGTTTCGAAACAACGGTTATTTCAAATTGAGTTGTTTTGAAATAACCCTGTTCGGACATGCTGTTTCAAAACAGCAGTTATTTCGAAACGACTCGTTTCAAAATAACCATCGCCCAGGCATGTTATTTCAAAGCAAGCATTGTTTCGACATAACAGTCTGACCTTCTTCCCAGGGTGCACAGCACCCTGGAGAAACAGGAACTTGCTGCCAGGGTGTGTCTGTGAGGCAGTGTGCACTGGGCCTTTGACAGGCATGGCGTCACAAGGCACCAGTGGCACGGGGGGGGGGGGGCAATGCAGCGCCCCTGTGTGGACCCCCGAGGAGGTTTGCTGCCTCCTTGCTATCTGGCAGCAGCCAGACATCATGTCCCGGTTCCGGGCCACTAACTGGAACCGGGACATTTACTCGGACATTGCAGCTGCAATGTCTGAGCAGGGGCAACGCCCAACAACTGAGGAGCCACCTAGCCATAGACTAGTTGGTGGCTGCTAATTGCATATGAAGCAAAGGGAGAAGGGCAATGGCCGAGTGGAGAGTGCGGCTACGCGGGCCGTCTGTGCAAAGGAAAGTAAGGGTGTAACCGTGAGGCGGCTCGGGTTGGCTGAAAAGGCCATGAAACACGGCCCACGGCCTATGGGGTCAGGTCAAGGAGGGCGGGGCCTTCGGTGTGAATATATGACCCCAAGTGCGGAAGTGCATGATTCAACCGAATTTGCCCTATAATCAGCTCTCCAAGGAGAGGCATGCAGAGTACTGGCTGCAATGTGGCCTAGCGAAGATGGGGAGGCCTATAGGCTGCTAGAATATAGGGAGGGGTCCCCCACCCCGGTTTAGACCCATTGGGTTTTCCCTTCGGGCTCTTACTAGAGCATGGGGAAGAAAAACAGGGGGAAAGGGGAAGGAAAACTTATACTATTATTTTGTGAGTCCCTAGGCAACCGAGGGGATTGAGGGGCAGCCAGGAAGGAACCTCCAGACTCAGTAGCTGTCTTTGTCTGGAGGGTAGCTCTACCATCTTGTCTGCCATGGTTGTAAAGGAGGCATTTCTAAGACACAGTATGAGGGAAGGTACCAGTGAGGGCCCTTCTAGGCTTGAGAAGGAAGCCTAAGTCGAGCAGTTGCCAGTTCGAAGGATGCCCTATATCAGAGAACCGGAGGGGGTCCCCACCCGAAGGGGGGGGGCATAGGCAGAGAAGAGGAAAAGCTGGAGGACTGCCAAAGCCACCATATGTTGCCTAGGAAAGGGGGTTCTCTGCATATTTCACCATGGAAAGTAGCAATGGTGTCAACGGGGTCCTTGAGAAAGTGAGGGGGACCGCAAATATGCCAGATGCCGCTGTCGCGTGTGGGGAGGGAGCGGTAGCCCTAGGGGCTGCATTGGGTATAGTGGGCAGCTACGCAGGTGGGCAGGGCAGACAGGAGAGAGAGAGGAAAGATGAGTGATGCGCCCTGCCAGGGGAAGATCAAAGGTATAGCTACATAGGTGCCCAAGAAAAGAGGAAACTTCGTCTAATATAGACGGCCATCTCCAAGGCAGCGGATATCGTGTACTATGTGTGCAGAGGGCACTCGAAGGGGTAGGCGCCGCACCGTTTCTCGAGATGTGGAACACGGCAAGGTGTTCCCCTTACAGGATTAGGTGTCCCGGGTCATACTTGTTGGCCCCGGGGCACCGTGGGCGACCCTGAAGATGATAAACCAAAAGGAAAATGTTGAGTGGGTCCTCAGTTCCCAGCAGGTATTTGTAAAGGTGCATGGGTCTCCTCAGTCCTTGCCTTGAGCCCTGTGGTAGAAGAGGGCGGAGGGTGGGTATGTGGAAAACTGAGAAATACGCCTGGGATCCAACTGCCTCCCCTGTGTTGAAACGTGCTAGAATGAAGAGTGTGCTTAGTCTTTATTGAATACTTGAGTTGCTGCACTTTTGATCTCTGTTCCTCCTATTGGAAGGTGACACTGGCTACACCTCTGTAGATGTAAATTATCACACTAATTAATGCCATCATCATATCTGAAGTGCTCCTGTCCAGCAGCTCAGAGCAGAAGGGAATAGGTGTGATATAAAGCCCTGACAAGAAGGAACTGTATCTGTGCTGATTGGCTTCTGGGTGGCAAGATTTCCTAGTCGCAAGAAAGAAAGCCCCACCTGTGTAGCCTGGATTAACTGTAAAGGACACACAAAGCATATTTTAGACCAGTGATACTCCAGACAGTGGCGTGTGAATGTGTCTCTTTAGTTTGTCTCTGGTATCGCTTTGTAGCACATAGTAAAACACTGATTTAATTATTAACCCATCTGGATGTTGTTATAATGTTACTGACAATTAAGCTGTCAACCTGCATTAATCTGAGACAGGTAGTTGTTGTTGTGTTAGTCTAGTTCAGTAAAACAAACAAGAAGTCCTGTGGCACTTAAAGACTAACAAATTTATCACATGAGCTTTCATGGGAGAAAATCCTACTTTGTCAGACTCTTGAAAAAACAGAAAAAAAAGTATAGGAAGGAGGGATAAATGCAATGGAGTAAGTGAAATCACAGGATCAAGTTGGATGACTTCAGCAGATCAAACAGGTTTTATTGATTCAAAGTGAGTGAACAGCAGACAGGAATGGTGGCAATCACTGTTTATAATGGGAAAGCCAGGCCATATAGCTATTCAAACCCAAGTTTATAGTATCAAATTTGGATATCAATTCTAACTCTGAAGAGACTTTCTTGGCTTTCTCATTATACACAGTGATTGCCATCTCTCTCACCCTCCCTATTTATAGTTCTCACAATTTAAATCAATACAACCTGTTGAATTTACTGAAGTCATTTGACCTGATCCTGTGATTACACTTACTTCACTGCATTTATCTCTCCTTCATATACCTTTTTTCCCCCAAGCATCTGATAAAGTGGGATTTTTCTCCCCTGAAATCTCATGCGATAAATTGTCTTTGAAAGACAAGACTCCTCGTTTAACTTGCACTAAGTTATTAACTTATTTGATGTGAAAGTAATACATGTACACTATTTACTCAACATACTGTTTAAATCAGACTAGCAGTATAGTTACAGAAACAGTCACACAACTGTGACTCTGTTGGGTAATGCCGATAACCAGTCTGGCTCCACAGCCAATGAGTTCTGAATATCGCTGCTATAGATGCTTCTATTCCCTTTTGAATGTAAGATTATAAGCTATTTGTGCATTATGTTTACTTGCATTATCTTTACACATAACCTTTGTTTTCTTCTTAATAAATGATCTTACAAGAAGATTGATAAAAGCTCTGTCTTTGATTCAAGAGCTAAGGTGCAATTGACCTTGGGTAAGTGATGGGAGCTTTGAGAGTGGCAGTAACTTGTATATTGCTGTGACTCTGAGTGGTAGGGACCATCCATCATAACAGCAGGCTTACAGGGGTGGCAAGGTAGATCAGCGTAACCCAGGGGCCTCACAGTCTCCATGATTAGGCTGTTACAGTGTCTGAGGAGTTTACATTGGACATTTTGTTAGTGACATCCTAGAAATCTCAACCGGTTTGTGCTTGGGCCCTGGTTCCCAACTGTCTGTCGCAAGGGTGGCACATGACCATCTCAAGACACTGCAGGAAGCCCTGCAGCAGGGCCTTGGCTTTAATTTTTGAGCTCATCGTGGTGAGTAGCTGGGCCCCCCCCAGGGAGGGGATTTCTGGGCAAGGTATATGTGACCAAGGGACCCCTTGTTGCCAACCAGCAGAGGGCACAAGAGATGCAGAGGATTTTACATGGATCCCCTTTGTCTCACAGCTACATAATATTCACCAAGTGTGGCATGTGAGATCTGTACTAAGAGCCCATGTCATTGCAGGATGTCTGCATGGGTAATACATAAGGACTTAATGGACTGATACTGAAAACTGCCCTTCTATTCTGGCAGGCCACTAGCAGGTGATGTACTTCAGACAGGCACGTGGTAACAGAGGTTTTCTTCCTTTCTGGCCTTCTGTTTACTGGATGCCTATTTGTGTACTCAACTAGCTGCAGATTGAGAGATTGCAGAAATCCAGGAAGAGGAAATGGATGAGAAGAAAAAAATAACAGGGGTGTCATGCTTTAAGAATAAAAACAGATTGGCCTGATCTGCCTTGTAACACAGAGAAACACTGGTTTCTTCACCATTGAGGGAACTGACAACACCCGTCTCATGAAAAAGCATCACAGTCCACCTGGCTGTAGTGCACTGTAAGGGTTAGGTGATCAGTAGCTGGTTAGACAGGAGGAGTATCTTATTCATGTCAAAGGTCTAGAACAAATTATGGTTTTATTGCACCTGTAACTATTTGTTTCCAAAACTTCTAATTAGATCTCTGCTTTGTTAAATTGCTATTGATTTTACTATGAACATGTCAGCACTGTGGGTTAAAGGGAGCGGTGATCCTCAGTGGAGCTGGTACACATGGAGCGTGCATTGCTGTTCATTTGGAAGCAGTGTCCCAGAAGCTTCACAGAGTACTAACTGACTGTAGATTTAGGATGGATAAATGACAGCCCAACCCCACAGCCCCATAAGAAGGCCTAAAGGGGGGAGGTGGGATGGTGAGGTGTACTCGTGCCCCCACTGCTCCTGGGTTCTTCTCTTCCTTAAGCTACAATCCAGCCACATGAGCCTAAAAATGGTATTTCATGTTACAGAGACACATGGATCTTCAGCATCACTGTTATATCACGACAGCTTCTTTCTGGCAGATCCATTTGAACTCAGCACCACATGTCTCGGACCCAATCTGGCTGCCTTTTATCCAACCACAGCTGTTCCCTTCTGCAGAACCTGCGACTGAGAAGCTGCAGAATTGAAAAGTGGATCAGTGTCACTGTGATTCCTTTGGAGAAAGAGAAGCCTGTAGTTGACATCTTTCCTCCCCCTCACTCTGATGGAAAACTCAACTCTGGTGCTGCCCTTTGTAACCTTCCTGCAGAGTTTCAGGTGAGAGGACAGCTCCGCATCTGAGATGAGTTATGGATGTTTGACAAGGAACAAACTAGGCTGAATCACAAGGAATTGATGCCCTGGTATTTGTAAGTGCCCACCTTGGGCTCCTGCATTTCAGCTTGCTTTTAAAGGAATGTCAGAGGGCTTGTCTATGCTATGAAATTAGGTCAAATTCATTTAGGTCAAGGTGTAGTCACCAAAGTAATTCAATGGGCTGTTGATGTCCATACTACCTTCCTTCTACCAATGGTGTGTCCTTGCTGGGAGCAGTTGCACCAACTGAAATGGAGCACTGTGGGGCACTGACAGCCTTATGGGGCTCACAGCTGGAGCCCCTCACTCACCCCTGGGTGACAGCCTTAGCTATGAGCCTAGCAGAGGACTCAGTTTTGCAGTAGGGTGTCTACCAGCCTGCCTTATCATTTCCACTGCTGCCTCTAGCTATGCAGAGCTCACCTGGGCTATGTCTACATTACAGGGCTCAGTTAGGGCAACTTAAGGTCTACTTAAAGTCGACTATATTAAGTCAACTTAGTGAGGCCCATTTGATTAAGTCAATGTTATAAAGTTGACTTAAGTCAGGGTATCCATTTAAAGTCGACTTAAAGTCCCCTGGTTGAAATCAACTTTATAAAGTCTTAAAAGGCTTTACTTCACTATAAAGTCAATTTAAAAGGCTCTATTGCACTAAGTTGACTTTAAGGGGCATATAGCATTAAGTCAACTTAACAAAGTCAACTGAACCCTTAAAGTCAACTTTATTAAGTGCTTAGATCAACTTAAGGAACTGCAAATGTGGCCAGGGAGTTGCTCAAGTTGATTTACCGGTAAGCCCCTAGTATAGACATACCCCTGGAGCCTTGAAACTGACAGGAAAGAAGTATGGGTTGGATGAATAGAAAACTGGCTAGAAGGATCATCAGGGTCACTAGGTGGATGTCTGTTTGGCAGCTGGCAACAAGCATAGTGTCCCAGGGTCAGTGCTAGGGCTGATTTTGTTCAAGATTTTCATTAATGACCTGGAGGATGGTGTGGGTGCACTCTCAGCAAGTTTGCAGATGACACTAAGTTGAGGGGAGCACTAGATACACTGGAGGGTAACGACAGCATACAGAGTGACCTAGATGAATTAGATGATTGGGCCAAAAAAATTTTTATGAAATTCAAGAAGGACAAGTGCAGATTCTGCACTTGGGCTGAAGGAACCCCATGCACTGCTACAGACTGGAGACCGATGGGCTTCTAGCAGTTTGGAAGAAAAGGGCCTGGGAATTACAGTGGACAAAAAGCTGGATATGAGTCAACAGTGGGCCTTTGCCAAAAAGGCCAGTGGCGTATCAGGCTGCGTTATTAGGAGGATTGCCAGCAGATTGAGGAAAGTGATTATTCAGCACTGGTGGGGCCACGTTTGGAACTGTGTCCAGTTTTGGGGCCCCCATTGTAGAAATCATGTATGAAAAGTGGAGAGCCCAATAGAGGGCACCAAAAATAATTAAGAGGCTGAGGGAACTGGGCTTGTTTAGTTTGCAGAAGAGAAGAGCAAGGGGTGATTTGATAGGATATGGAGGATTTGATTTTCATTCCTACATGTTGCTCCAACTGAGCACCCATGCCAGCTTTGATACACATGCTGGGGGTTGCCAAACCTTGACATAAGCCAAAAATCTGGGTAACACCCAAAAATCCTGCAGGGCTTGCCCAGCAAGGGGGTGACTGCTGAAACAATTAAGTGAGAAGGGGATAGTGATGTGCCAAACCTGTAGCATATAAGGGTGACAGCTGGGAAGTACTGCTCCTCCCAGCAGGCTGAGTCCAGGAACAAGTAAGGGGGGCAACTTATAAGTGCTATCTGACACTATTCCAGTGCAGTGGTGGGTGGTGTATGAAGGTGGTGACGTGGAAGTGCTGGGTAACCCTCACAAAGGGCTTTAAGCAGGCTAAGCAGTAATAGATTAAGAGAGGATTCTCCCTTGGATCAGGAACTGGTTAAAAGATAGAGAACAATGGCAGGAATAAATTCTCTGCTTTCACAATGGAAAGAGACAAATAATGTGGTCTCCCAAGGATCTGTACTGGGACCTGTGCTGTTCAATATATTCACGCATGATCTAGAAAAATGTGTATAGGCGGTTGTGAAATTTGAAGATGATATAAAATTACTCAAGATAGTGAAGACCAGAGCTCACAGCAAAGAAATACAATAGCATCTCAAAAAACTGGGTGACTGAGCAACAAAATGGCAGATGACATTCTGTGTTGATAACTGCAAAGTAATGTACATTCAAAAATAATCTCAAATGTACACACAAAATAATGAAGGTGAAATTAATTGTTGCCATTCATAAAAGGCTAACTATGGCTGTGTCTACAATATAAAAGCTAAACTGACTTATTTAAGTTGACTTAAGGTCTACTTAAAGTCGACTTTAAGTACACCTTATTAAGTCAATTTAGTGAGGCCACATTACGTTAAGTCAACTTTATAAAGTCAGCTTAAGCCTGTGGATCCAGTTAAAGTTGACTTAATAAAGTCAATTTTAGATGGGTCCCTTGGCTTAAGTCAACTTTACAAAATCGACTTAAATGACTCCCCTGCACTAAGTTGACTTGAATGGCCACATTGTGTTAAGTTGACTTAATAACGTCTTCTCAACCCCTAAAGTCGACTTCAAGGGCAGGAGTTATTAAATCAGTTTAAGGACGCCTTAAGTCTATGTGGCCAGGGCTTTGCTTAAGTCGACATAAACCTATGTTAGGAGCTATTAGGAAAGGGATAGAAAAGACAGAAGATATCAAAATGTCCCCATATAAATTTGTAGTGTGCCCATACCTTGAATGCTGTGTCCAGGCAGTTCTGGTTATCTCATCTCAAAAAGGAGATTATGGAACTGGAAAAGTTTCAGAGGAGGGCAAACAAAATTGCTCAGGGGTATGAAAAGGTTTCTGTATGAAAAGAGACTAAAAAGATCAGGGCTGTTTAGCTTAAAAGAGAGTTGACTGGAGGAGATATGATAGAGATCTTTAAAAATCAAGAATGGTGTGAAGAAGTGAACTGAGACTTATCCATCTTTTTTTGTTCAAAATTAAAACCCAGGGGTTACCCAATGAACTGAATAGTCAGCAGATTTGACATAAACAACATACAACTACCCCGTAGAACTCATTGCCATGGGGTGTTGTGAAGGCCAAAAGTGTAACTGGGCTCAGAAAACAGCTGGATAAGTTTGTGAAGGACAGGTCTATCAATAGTTATTAGCCAAGATGGTCACAGATAAAACCTCATGCTTGGGGAAACCCTAAAATTTCTGATTGCCAGCACCTTGGAGCAGACAACAGGGAATGGATCACTCAGTAATTGACCTGTTCTAATCATTCCAATACTATGGTAATGGGGACCAGATCAGCACCTTAAGCTTTTTCTACACTAGGTTTTCTGGTACTACTGGAAACCCTCTAGTGTGGATACAGTTCTGTCTATATGTGCTGGTACCCCTATAGCTTTTGCCTGTTCCCTGAGCAACATAAGCTACACCTCTATCAGCAGAGCCATATTGGCATTCGTGCAGCTACACTAGGATCTTTGCTGGCACACCTATGTATCCTTAGCCAAAATAACCACATTGGTAAAATGTTTAGGTGTGGACATACCCCTATACCAGTGGTTCCCAACCTTTTCTTTGCCATGGCACACCTTGATACCGTCAAATTTTCTGAGGCACACCACCATTAGAGAACTCATGCATATTCAAATTAACTTAAATTACTTATGAGTATTCATGAACCATGACAGAGTGTTTCAGAAATGCTGCTATGTGGGGTAGTAGGGGCAGCAGAGCAGGGGTGGCAAATCAGGGGAGGTCGGAAGTCATGTGCAGTGGCAGGAGTGAATGTGGGGAGCACAGCAGGGCAGGGGTGGCAAAAAAGGACAAGGGCAGCTATGTGGGGAACAGCACAAGGGTGGCAAAAGAGAAGAAAGGAACGGAGAACAAAACTGGCTTTGTGGGGAGGCAGGGGGAACCTAGGGAGTGGGAAGGTAGGTCAGGGAAGCACAGTGCAGCCCCCATTTCCCTCTTCTCCACAGTGGCTCCCTGCCACCCAGGGCAAATCCTCACCTCACTGTTGCTCCCTTCTACCTCAGTGGGTCCTGTCCTTCCCTCCCCCAGCCCCCTGTGCCTATGATGGACCCTCCCATCACCATAGGGGCCAGAAGAAGGCCTCCAGCCCCCAGCTATACCCCCCACAGCTCTCCCACCGCCCAGCTACAAACACCCGCAACCAAACAGCCACCCCATAACCCTCCCTAGACACCCTCTGCTACACAGACACTCCCACCCACCTCTGCCACACACACACACACACACACACACACACACACACACACACACACAACCCCCAGCAGCCCTCCCCCACAAAGCCCTTACCTGAGCTGTTTGCAGGCTGGCTGACACAAACTGCTCCGCCCTGCATGGGGAGATTCACAAACTCCCACCCTCCTGCAGCTCTCTGCTGGCTGGGCCTAAGGTGAAGTGGGGTTTAAGTTGAAGCTGCCAGAATTCTGCATTCTGGCTGCTCCTGCTACTTTTAGGGGGACCCCCTAGAGCCCCATGTTCCAGTGCCTTCCTTTATTTTTAGGGGGGGCCAGAAGGCTGCCTGCCTAAAAATAGGGAACCCTGGAACTCTGTTCCAGTGCCTTCCCCCTTACTTTAACCCCTGCCTTTTCCAAGCCCTGCACAGCCCACATAGCTGCGCTGAGAAGTGAGGGAACTTTAACTTCAGCTCTCAAGGATGCTCGCGGCACACTTTGGGTGTTGCCGTGGCACACCAGTGTGCCCCAGCACACTGGTTGGGAACCACTGCCCTATACACTGGATATTTAACATCAGGAAGTTACACATCTATCAAACATGAGGAGCACTCACCTTGTTGGATCGAACTTGGAACCGTCCACCCATGTCAATTTCCCCTCTGGGGGTGTCACTCTAAGTCCAAGCCAGACGTAGTTTGCACCTTGTATAATAGCCTGTATGAAATGCTGGGAAGGTCAAAGCAGAGGTGAATGTGCTGCAACAAGCTAGAATTCATATAAAGCTCCTATTTAATACCTGCTTGTGGCTCTGCCTATGGGTAACCAATTCACACCAGAGCTAATTCACCCTTTTCCTGGGTGTGCAGCGTCTCGGTAGAGGATCAGGAAAATGTGCAGGCATTGGTAACACCAGCACCAATCCTTGGTCTCATATGAACTGACCCCTCAAGGGGGGGTCCTGGGTTCAGGCTCACCTGTGACTAGGTGCCTCTGGACTGAGATAAAGGGGAAGGAAGCAGGTGACAGGAACCAGAGCTGGTGGGGATACAAGGGCAGCCCAAGTTCAGTCAAAGCAGAAAGAGATTTGATGGGGTAGGAGTTGTGTGTGAGTAGCTCTATGCAGAACTGCTCTGCTTAGCCCTCAGATGGGATTTAGGGGTGCAAAGCCCCCAGGACCCAGCTGAGAAGTCTGGGGCAGAAAAAGATCTGTGTTATTCTGAACCATATGTTAAGAAGCCAGACCCCCAGAAGGAGAAAAAGCACTCAAGTGTGGAGTTTGATTAACTGTGGGGGGAAGGTGCAATGAGGCAGATGGATTGTACAAGCTAGGGTTACCATGTTTTAGATTCGCCAAAAGAGGACACTACTGAGGGAGGAGGGAGGGACTGCTGAAGCAGGGATACAGCTGGATGATGCTGTATGAGGTGTGTGTGTGTGTGTACCTGGAGGCGGTACCTGTGGGATATTGGAGAGGAAACCTGGGGAATCCTGGAAGGGGGTCAGCAGCCCCACTGTCAGGCAGTGTCTTTCCCTGGCTGTCACAGTGGGTGAGCGCTGGTACAGGCTCAGAATGCAGAGGCAATCCATCAGTTGACTATTACCTGTGGGCCTCTCCCCCTTGCCACAATGTGGAGCCAAAGTCTGGGTGGGTGGAATCCTACATCTTTGGCTGCACAGAAGGGATCAATCAGGGTGTGAAACCAGCTCATTCTGAGCTGCAATATCTGCTCTGCAAAAAAAATCCTGGACATTGCCTCTTACTGAAAACCCCACCCAGAGACAGGGTGGAAGACTGAAAAAGAAGTCATGTCTGGGAAAATCCAGACACATGGTACCCCTAGGATAACCCCTGCCATTCTGGGATTGTGAACTAATGCCCCCTGTCTGTCTCTAGCTGGAGATTTATGATCGCATATTTTTTGTTACCATCTCCTCTTGGCTCTGGATCATGAGCATTTGAGAGCCCCTCTGTGCGCAGTCGTCATGGCTCTGAGGCCAGGCTTTTCTTTCTTTAGACAGCCAATAGCACTTCTCCCCATGCACCAGCCAGTCTCTGGGGCAGAGTTTGCACCCAGAGCCCTCTGAAAGGGAGATGGGAACAGAAGTGTCACTAACGCTGAAAATCGAAACTGCAGCTGGTTAAAAATTTCATTCAATATCCCTTTTTAATGGAAAATCCCAGTTTGACCAAAATGGAAGTTGTTATTTTATTGAAACAGTTCATTTTTTGGCTGTGGATGTGTGCAAATTCAAAAGGGAAATACATATTTTGGGGGATGGGAGATTTCATTTAGTTCTCATGTGGAAATAAACATTTACACTTAACATTTTCCCCTTTGGAAACAAGGGGGAGTTTTCCTTTAAAATATCCTTCAAAGGTCACCAAACTTTCATTTCTTTTCACACAGTCTATAAAATTGGTTTAGACTCTACCAGTTCTAAATATTGCTGAAGTTTTCCCCTACACCTGTGTAAAGAGCTGTCACACTCAATACAATTGTGTGAGCTTTTCTCCACGGTCACTACTCAAACACTAGGGCACGCTCGAGGTCAGAACTGAGGGGTGTTTGCAGCAATGGGGGACCAGAGAGGAGAGAATTCTATTGGACTATGTTTACACTGTCAAAGTTATTTTTACATAACTATTTTGATGTTAATTTGAAATAATTATTTCAAATAAACATTATTTTGAAGTTATTATTTCAAAATAAGAAGCTAGTGAATACTCTATCTTGAAATAAGGTAGGAGTTATTATTCCAAAATAGAGTCTTCACTAGACTCTCTATTTCAAAGTAGGGGAATGCAGGGAAAAGTATATGGCCAATAGTTCAAAAAAAAAAAAGCCAATTCTGTGGCTTGGAATGGCTTATTTTGAAATAATAATTTTGAAATAATTAATATTTCAAAATAAATGCAGGTTTTACTATTTCAAAATAGAGCTTTGATATTTTGAAATAACAAAATGTGTGCGTGGACAAGAAAAAAGTTATTTTGAAAGAAGCCTCCTTATTTTGAAATAACTTTTAAGCGTAGATGTACCCTTGAAGTCTTTACCCAGCAGTCCTGTCTTGCTCAAGATCTGCTTCAAGTAAGTCAAAATTCTGGGGTTAATGCAGAAATCACTGACTGGGAATCTCTCGATGGACCCTTGTCAGCTCTCAAAAGCTGAACAGAGGCTGGCCCAGTCTGCACCCCCATGGAGAACTCAAATGAAACTCAATAGATGGACACAGATAATATTAGTGACTGAGGAAAACCACCTACTAAGGCTGAAAAGATCTCAGTGCCACAGCCTGGCAATATGAGACACTACTCCTGCTAGTTACATGGTTTCACTGAGCACGTAAAAGCAAGGTCTGTTTGCTGTTACTAAAAATCACATGGCTTTTCGTGGATAATGGGGATCCGAGGCCATTCAAATGCCAGTGAGGGTGGCTGCAATTTGCGTCCTCAAAATGGCCTCTATAAAGCAGTAGGCTGTAGGGGTATGCCCCTGCCTGAGACACCATATTGCCATGTTACTAAACCATTGCTCAATTTCACTCCAGAGATGGCTGCATTTCAACAGTGAGGAAAATCATTCCTGTAAGTGCAGAGTTCTCTAAAGGTCCTTTAAGCTCTAAATTCTGTAACAGTTATATTATTACACTAACACCAAAATTGCCTCTATTATAGCAATGGGACAAGTGCCAAAGGGGTAGCTGTGTTCATCTAGTTTAGCAAAACAAGCAAGGAGTCCTGGGGCACTTTTAAACACTAACAAACTTCTTTATTGTGTGAGCTTTTGTGGCTCTAATCCGACTTCTTCAGAAGCATGAAATGGAACCTGCAGTATGTTAGGTGGATATACACACATGGAGAAGAGTAGGTCACAAGGTCGATTCAAACAGTTCCAGAGGGGCAGTCTGTTAGTTGATTTCAGCAAACCAAACAAGTTGTTTTGATTCAAACAGCATGGGTGTGGGCCCTGTAACAACAATGGATGAGAAGCTGAGATAGTTTGCATATGAATAGCAGGTCTGCAGTTTCATGCTGTAGTCTGATTTTGATCGGTGGGTTACTTACCAGTAACTGTCCTTCTTTGAGATGGGCTGCTCGGATTCATTTAGTATCGGGTGTGTCCGTGCCATAGCACACAATTGGCTGGAAACTTTTTAGCCTTATGTGACCCAGGCCTCCCGAGATAACCTTCTGAATGTGCCAAAATCAGGGCAAACTGCAAAACCAGGGGCCAAACTCCTAAACCACAGATGGCCGGTACTTAAACCAGTCTCCCAGTCAGTAACAAAACATGATTCTGATTAACCACTCTGGTCATCACCAAGCATAGTAAAATAGAAACAGCCCCCTTACTGCACATCAGATCCTCTAGTCCTCTCTAGCTAGTGTGTCTCTTTAAGAACTAGGTTCTCCTGACCCGAAAGGGCCAGCCACACCCAGAACAATGTAGGCTTGGATCTTACCCAAAATACCACACTGCCAGCCAATCCTTTAGTAACTACAACTAAAGGTTTAATATAAAAAGAAAACAAACAACATATGAGAGTTGTTAAAGGGTCAAAGTGAATCATGTACATACAAATGATTTAGAGTCCATAGAAAACAAATCCTTGAAGATCCTGTAGTTTGCAGATTAGTCCCACTCCTGGTGTGCACCCAACAGCAGCAGCAGCTGGGTGAGTCTCAGTCTTTTGTTCAATCCCAGGAGAATAGTTCCAGAGGAGGGTGTTGGTTGCAGACAGACTGAAGACTAGAGACTAAAGACAAAATGGAGAATGGGCTATGGCCTCTTATCTCAGAGTCCTTGCCAGCTCAAAATGGAGGTGGGCCATATGGTCCGCCTGGGTGACTGGTCAAACAGGTTTCCTCTTGGGTCCACTGTAACTGGAAGTCCCCTCCTGATGGGCCATTAACAGGACAATAGTTTGCAGAAGCCTAGTCTGGGATTGCCTCAGCTCAAACAACTTGGAACACACATAAAACAAATAAGATTCCTAGATTCTAATACAAATATGATACCTACGTATAGACCATATAATCATTCCTAGCCATTACAGCCTTTCTATTAATACCAAACATGGCATATCACATATGGATTGTTGCAAATATTAAATATTAATATGAAAAACAATCATAAACAGTCCCCGAAACCCAGACAGCATCACACCTTAGCCTGTCAGAACAGGGCTGGCAGCTACTGCCTCCTGGCCACCCTGTGGCTATATATATGGCTGCAGCCTTGCTCCTCCCCATTCCCTATTAATCGCTAACTGCAGTAACAGGGATGGTGGGAAGGATCTGAGTGAATCCGAGCAGCCCATCTCGAAGAAGGACAGTTACTGGTAAGCAACCCACCGTTCTTCTTCGAGTGCTGCTCGGATGCATTCAGTATCAGGTGACTGGTAGCCATACTGTGGAAGGTGGGCAGGGTTAGACTCTTATCCACCATCAGCATGGCTACCCACAAATTGGATGAAGAAGCAGTGGGCCACCAGGCAAATGCCTACGGAGACACCACCAAGTGCAGGATCTTCAAGAGAAGATGTGCATGAGAGTGCCAAGGGGTCATTTGCCACTCTGTCAGGAGACTAGAACTCCAACAGGGGCAGTCCCCAGTTCATTACCAGGGAACTTGCTATATTGTAATAGCAAATGAGCATCTTTGTCACCAGCAAGACCAGCTAAAATAAGGGGGCTGCCCTTCCCTAGTAGAATCAGCGCCTGAGAAAAGGCAGTTATGATCCAGAGCAACAGGGTCCTACAGCCACAGGCGATGAGCAAGGGTGGGATAATTGCTGCCCTTGCCCAAAGGGAGGTCAATTGGGTTAGGTTACTAACCAAGACTTGACCAAACAGGGGGGAGGCAAAATGTCTTACCCCCTTGACACACCAGCAGGAGAAGAGAACAGACTCATAGGGTTGGAAGGGACCTCATGAGATCATCAAGTCCAACCCCCTGGGGCTTGAACCTAGGACCGTCTGCCTGTTAAGCAGATGTACTAACTAATACACTGTTTGCACATACAGTTTGATAAGGAGCACCATAAACTAAGGGGTCCCACTGCCATATGGAAGATAATGTAGGAAGAAAAATAATGAGGAAGGAGTAGCTGGGGACCCCCTGCCCCTCCATCTGTTGATGCTTGGGAATGGAGGGCCTGGAGGGAGGGCCCCGGAATAAGGCCCAGACACTGGGTAGGCCCATCTCTGGGGCCCAAAGTGTCAGAGACACTCTGTCAAGGAGTTCATCATAAGGAGAGAAGTGGGCACCCCAGAACGGCCCTTCTTTAGAGGTGACCTTTCAATGGGTTATAGTAGGAAAAAGGGGGACCCTTAGGTACACCCATCCTATCATCAGGAGAGAAGCCAACCAGCGGAGATCATGAATGCTGAATGACCAGGAAGTGAAGACAAAGAAACTGGAGGAAAGGTGATTGAATTCCCATGTTAGGTCGTCCCCGACCAAAGGGGCAGGGGAATGATCTGAGACAGGGGTGGTGAGAAACCATCATGGGATTCTGGGAGGGGCTTGTGCAACTTCAAGGCTAGGTGCGCATTTCTCTCCCTTGCCCCCATACTCTACTCTCCTGATACATGGACTCACATTGGGAGAGGTGTGGTGAATCTTGGGACAGGGTATCTGGCCTTCTCTATAGACGGGTCAGGTCCCCCCCAAGGCTTGTGCCCCCCAAGCTCCAGAATCAGAGTATTTGGGTGGGGGGGACATGGCTCACATGATATTCTCACTTCTCCTCTCGCCTGACATTCTCGCTCTCACTTCTATGGAGAGGCAGTCATCCTTCATATCATGACTGGTTGACGCATCTCTAGTGACGGGTGTAGGTGTTAGGTCATGGCTGCAATGGACCAGCTACAAGGGATCTTGCATAGTTCCTGATGAGGAGAGAAGACAATGACTTAGCCAAGATGCAAGGCGGTGTGGTCTATAATGCCTGCTCCAAGAGGGGAGGGGTGTTATTGGTGCACCTCCCATGTATTGGAAGGGGTAAGGCTTGGACAGGTCCCAGGTGGAAGAAGAGAAGAGAGAGACCCCAGGGAGAGGGGAGGAGGGCATAAGGCAACCCCTACTTAGGGGAAAAACAAGGGGGAGCCATTGTGTCCTCTAAGGAACACGGAGGGCATGAGGGGATGTTACAAAAGCATCATCCATAGGGCATTAGGCTTTCCAGCCTGCTAAGGTTCTTGCAAATTCCCTCGGGAGCCAGAGTTCTGCAGTGGACCTAACTGTGAGCTAAGGACCACAGATCCTCAAGTGGGTTCACTCAGGTGTATAATACCAATGGGGGTTAAGAGTTCTATCTCTTACTATCTCCCTTTGTTGCAATTCTACGAAGGAGGGGAATACCACAGAAAGATCAAGGCAGCTCCTAGATGGCTGTCTGAAGTTTTTGGTAGAAAGTGTCCCTTTCCTGGTTAGAGGGAGGCACAAGAACAGAGGGGGTTCTAGTAAAGGGCTAAACGTCAGGTTTGCCCATGGGCAGACAGACCAATGAAATGTGGTGAATGTCTTTGGGGAGGGGAAAAGAAGCAAAACCTCTACAGTGGAATTTGAGGATGCCTTGAGGAAAAGGCCTAATACGAGTCTGAAGACCATGGCCCTGAGAATAAAAAGGGGACCACCTGGGGAGGCAAGGAGGGAAAAAGCAGAGAACAAGAGGGTATAAGCTTGCCCTCTTACCTACCACCAGGGCTCTAACTACGGCAGGGCAAATGGGGCAAAGCCTCAGGTGACAATTTTCACAGGCCATCAGACAACCCTGCCTAGCACCAAAGAGGAATGTGCCTTGGAGAAGGCACATTCCTCCCGGAGCCAGACTGTGGCTGTAGGAGGTCATCTCCTGCCTTGTCCCCAGCATGCAAAGTCCAGTCAGGTGCATGCTGGAGGGTGGGGGGAGGAGAGAAGAAGTCTCTGGCCACCAGCCATGCAGACAGCACAGCTGCTCCAGCCTCTGCCAGACCCACGGCCAGGTAAGCAAAGTGCACGCATGGTGGGGCACCGGTACCGCCTAGCTAGTTGGCAGGGGAGACACCTTCTTGGCCCCAGGTGGCTGGCTGGTCGGCAGGAGAGGGAGACAGGGAGGCATGCCTGCTCCGACCCTGGGTTGCTGGGAGACTATGCTGGCTGGTTGGCAGGGTAAGGGAAAGAGGCACCCCCTGACCCTGTCTTGATTGCCAGCCGGGCTGGCTGGTCGGCAGGGGAGGGAGGCACCCCACACTGGCTCCTTGGCCGTGCTCTCCTGGCTGTGGGGAGGCACTCCCTGCCAGCTCTCCACCACCAGGGTAGATCAGACCGTAGACTGGATTGGGGCCCACGTGGGGGGACACCCTTGGGGCTGCTTGCCCCGGGCACCAGAACGCCTAGTTATGGCTCTGCCTACCTCCTAGGAGGCGCGGTACACCATCCCACAGTAATTTCCCCCAAGATCCTTTGCAAGCCAACACAAATAAGAAATGCTCTTGGGATCAGTGAAGTGGGAACGTACCCGTCCCAGTGTGCCCAGCTGGGGAAGGGTTGGACAAGATGTGTGTGGATCGAGGAGGGGCCTCTGGGTATAAGGATGGGGAGTGGGTAGCCTCCCTTACATGTCCCAGTGGGGTGTAGAATCATAGAATCATAGGGTTGGAAGGGACCTCATAGGTCATCTAGTCCAACCCCCTGCCAAAAAAAGCAGGACCACTCCCATTAGATCATCCCAGTCTGGGTTTTGTCCAGCTGGGCCTTGAACACCTCCAGAGATGGAGATTCCACCACCTCCCTAGGCAGCTTATTCCAATGCTTCACCACTCACCTAGTAAGGAAGTTTTTCCTAATATCCAGCCTGGACCGCCCCAGCTGTAACTTGAAACCATTGCTTCTCGTTCTGCCCTCTGTTACTACCGAGAACAGTCGAGCTCCATCCTCCTTGGAGCAACCCTTCAAGTAGTTGAAGGTTGCTATCAAATCCCCCCTCAATCTTCTCTTCTGCAGGCTAAATAAGCCTAGTTCCTTCAGTCTTTCTTCATAGGGCTTGTGCTCCAGCCCTTTGATCATTTTTGTTGCCCTCCTCTGGACTCTCTCTAATTTGTCCATGTCCTTTTTGTAGTGGGGAGCCCAAAACTGGACACAGTATTCCAGATGTGGCCTCACTAGTGCAGAATAGAGGGGAATGATCACATCCCTCGATCTGCTGGTAACACTTCTTCTGATGCAGCCCAGTATGCCATTGGCCTTTTTGGCAGCAAGAGCACACTGCTGACTCATATCGAACTTCCCATCCACCATGACCCCCAGGTCCTTTTCTCCAGTGCTGCTATTTAGCTGATCACTCCCCAGCCTGTAGCAGTACATGGGGTTTTTTCATCCCAAGTGCAGGATTTTACACTTGTCCTTGTTGAACCTCATGAGATTCCTCTGGGCCCACTGCTCCAATTTGTCTAGGTCTCCCTGAATCCTGTCCCTGCCCTCTAGGGTGTCTACCGTTCCCCCCAGTTTGGTATCATCTGCAAACTTACTAAGTGTGCAATCTATCCCATCATCCAGATCATTAATGAAAACATTGAACAGAACTGGCCCCAGGACCGACCCCTGGGGCACACCACTTGTTACTGCTTGCCAACTTGACATGGAGCCATTGATTCCTACACGCTGAAACCGTTGATCTAGCCAGTTTTCTATCCACCTTACAGTCCACGCATTTAACCCATACTTCCTTAATTTGCCAATGAGAATGCTGTGGGAAACTGTATCAAAAGCCTTGCTAAAGTCAAGGTATATCACATCAATGACTCTTCCCGCATCCACAAATCCAGTCAGCTCATCATAGAAGGCGATAAGGTTGGTCAGGCATGATTTACCCTTGGTAAATCCATGCTGACTGTTCCTGATTACTCTACGTTCCTCCAAGTGTTTCAGGATGGATTCTTTGAGAAGCTGCTCCATGATTTTTCCAGGGATTGAGGTGAGGCTGACAGGTCTGTAAATCCCTGGATCCTCCTTTTTGCCTTTCTTGAAGATAGGTACTATATTTGCTTTTTTCCAGTCCTCTGGCACCTCCCCTGTTCGCCACGAGTTTTCAAAGATAATGGCCAACGGTACTGCTATCTCATCAGCCAGCTCCCTCAGCACCCTCGGATGCAGTTCATCCGGCCCCATGGACTTGTGCACATCTAGTTTCTTTAAGCAGTCCCTAACCTGACCTTCTGTCACCAAGGGCCTCTCTTCTTCTCCCCAGTCTACTGTACCTAGTGTAGTGGGCTGGGAGCTGACCTTGCTTGTGAAAACTGAACTAAAAAAAGCATTGAGCACTTCAGCTTTTTCCTCATCCTCTGTCATGAGGATGCCTGCCCCATTCAGTAAGGGACCTACACCATCCCTGATCCTCTTCTTGTTATTGATATACTTGTAGAACCCCTTCCTGTTATCCTTCACATCCCTTGCTAGTCGCAACTCCATTTGTCCTTTGGCCTTTCTGATTTTATCCCTGCAGTCCCGAGCAATGTCTTTATATGCCTCCTTAGTCATCTGTCCTAGCTTCCACTTCCTGTAAGCATCCTTTTTATGCTTCAGCTCAGTGCAGAGCTCTCTGTTAAGCCACTCTGGGCGCCTTCCACATTTGCTGTGCTTCCTCCTTATCGGAATTGTATCTTCCTGTGCCCTTAGCAGGGTTTCTTTAAAATGCACCCAACTCTCTTGGACACCTTTCCCCTTCAGATCAGCCTCCCAAGGGATCCTGCCCATCAGTTCCCTGAGGGAGACAAAATCTGCTTTTCTGAAGTCCAGGGTCTGTGTTTTGCTTCTTTCCTTCTTTCCTTTAATCATCAACTTGAATTCAATCATTTCATGGTCACTGCTACCCAGGCTGCCATTCACTTCTACTTCCCTGATAAAGTCTTCTCTATTTGTGAGCAGCAGATCGAGAGGTGCAAGGCCCCTAGTTGGTTGCTCCAGCATTTGTACCAGGAAGTTGTCCTCAACACTCTCCAGAAACTTCCTGGATTGCCTGTGCACTGCTGTATTGGCCTTCCAGCAGATGTCAGGGTAATTGAAGTCCCCCATGAGAACCAGGGCCTGTGCTCTAGAAACTTCTGTCAGTTGTCCATAGAATGCCTCATCCACCTCCTCCTTCTGATCTGGTGGTCTGTAGCAGACACCTACCACAACATCCCCCTTGTTGCTCTCCCCTCTAAACTTAACCCACAGACTTTCAACTGGCTTGTTTCCACTTTCATAATGAAGCTCTGAGCAGTCATAGAGCTCCTTTACATATAGTGCTACTCCTCCCCCTTTCCTTCCCTGCCTGTCCTTCCTGAACAGTTTATACCCATCTATTGCAGAGCTCCAGTCATGCAAACTATCCCACCACGTCTCTGTAATCCCAATCATGTCATAGTTCTTTGTCTGCACCAGTACTACCAATTCCTCCTGCTGTAGCCCGGGATAAGGACCACAGAGCAGGTGTTGTGGTGGTGGGAGGCATCATGTGACCTCTATCACCCCTAGATTTCCACCAAGGCTCCAAGGGCACATGTGACTAGAACTGAGAGCACATGAAGAGAGCTCTCCGTTGCCAGGCCCTTACTTGACCTGAAGGGTACACTAAGGGACGAGGGAGACACATCATTATCAGAGAGGAGGAAGAAGCGAGGCTGATTGTGAGGGGGCATTTAACATAAGCGATTTAGCGTGCCGCCCTGAAGTTCTAGGGTTGGGTTTGATGGAGGGAGAGGGGACCATCAACCCATGGTCCAAGGGTCCCTAAAAGGTAGCAGTTTCACTTGTGGGGGGGAGACTACCATGAGGGCCCCTCACCCCACGCATTTGTGGGGTTGCGGTGGGCTGGGAGAACATTGACGCACCTGGGGATTAAGCATACCCAGAGCTCTGAGGGCTGACCTAGGGTCACAGTTGCCGCAGATCAGGAAGTCAGTGGCCAGGGCAAAGAGAGACTGTCTCTTAAAAGGGAAGGGCTAATACAGACTGCTGTAAGTCTGGGAGAGGCCATTTGGTGCATAACCATGGCTGTAGCAATGCCACAGCTGGCCATGTCCGAGGCATCCCATGCCACTGTGAGGGCTTCACGTGAGGCCAAGGTGCCTTCCTTGACGAAGGCATCCTAATCCTCCAAGTGCTCTTTTGGGAGCAAGCTGCTAAAACCCTTCATAGCATTACACAGATCTAGGGAATATCTGTTAGACTAGGCCTGATGGATAGCAATCCTCAGCTGAAAGGCTGAAGTTGAACAGGTCTTTGACCCAACAAATGGTACTCAGATGCTCTGTCCCTTTTCTTCAGAGAGGAGGTACCAGCCATAAGGTCATGGCATCGAGATGGTGCTGAGCCAAATGTCAATTGTGGCCGTTTATTCACAACCAGAGAGCAGCGCCAAGAAGGCTCCGGTGCCAATCCAGCATGCGGTGCCGAGTTAGAGGCCGATCGTGGCTTTTATTTGTAGCTGGAAAGCAGTGCTGAGAGGGCCCGGTGCCCATCTAGCACGTGATGCCACATTAGAGGCCGATAGCAGCTTTTATTTATAGCCAGAGAGCGATGATGAGAGGGCTCCGGTGCCAATCGAGCACGTGGTGCTGAGGGGGCTCCTGTGCCAGCCCATCACGTGGTGCCAGTGAATCCTTGGGTGTGACAGATGTACCTGTCGTCAGATGCAGGGCCCATTCTTGGCCAATATTATGCAGCCTTTGCTCCCTGTCTTCCTGAGTCCTTTGTTTAAAAGATCTGCAAATGGAGCATAATCCACGGGGTGAAGCTCACCCAGGTATTTAAGATTCCTCCCATGAGGGTTGTCCCTTGGGTTTGGGTTTCGGTTGGAAGGACTCAGTAGGAGCGCTGGCAATATCTGCAAACAGATCTTCCAGTGAAAACACTTGTAAAACAGAGCGCACAAACAGGCACTTACAAAAAGCAAGAAACAGGATGTTCCGTAACCGTCGCTGAGGGCAGAAAAAAAAAGGAACCGGGGCGCAGCAGGGCTGCGGCCATATATAGCCACAGAGAGGCCAGGGGGGCAATGGCCACCAGCGCTATCCTGACAGGCCAAGGCTAAAAAGTTTCCAGCCAATCATGCGCTGTGGCACAGACACACCTGATAATGAATGTACCTGAGCAGTGCTCAAAGAACTTTTTTTCTGAAGCACTGTAATTTTGGTGTCTGTTACAGAATGTCCAGGGAGATTGAAATGTTCCTCTGCTGGGCTCTGAATGTTATCATTCTTGATGTCTGATTTGTGTCCATAGATTCTTTTGTGCAGACAAGCAGTTTGGCAAACGTATTTGGCTGAAGGGCATTGTTGGTACACAATGTCATATATTACATTGGTAGATGTGCAGGTGAATGAGCCCCTTACAGAATGATTGATTTGATTTAATTCCTTGCTTTCAGACACCCTCCTCACAACCTTAAGCAAATACTGGCAACTACACACCATACAACAGAGACACTAAACCAGTTGTCTTTCCCTTGCAACAAACCCTGTTGCCAATTCTCCCCACATATCTGCTCAAGTGACACCATCATAGGACCTAATCAAACCAGCCACTCCAAAACTTAGAATGGTTAAATCACTACGGCTATGTCTATACTTAGCAGGTTAGTTCAAATTAATTTAATTGGAACTAATTACTTCAAAATAATAAAGATAAGTTTGAATCAAGTTAATTCGAACTAACATAGCCCCACTAGGAAAACCAATTTGAAATAGCATGTCCATGGACAGAACTTGCTAATTCAAAGTAGGAAAGGAGCACCATGAGAGGTGTGGGCCCTGCAACACTTCTACATTTCCAGGCCCGCTTCGTGAACATCTGGCACCCCCTCACGCATGTCCAGGCTCCTTTCATGCACCTCAGGGCCGCCTTCACCCACTTCACCCACTCAAGCTACAGTCCCCCCAAAAGCCTGCCCCCCAAATGCCTGTCTCCCACCCCATCTACTGCCCCCCACCCCAGCTACTGCCCCCAAAACACCTGCCCCCATCAGACTCCTTCCTTATGTCCTCCTCAGCCTCAATTCCCATTCCCTAAGCTCCCTGCCCCTACATCCCCACTCCAGCCCTCCTAACCCCCATCCCACAGCTCCCATGTCTTCCCTTCACCCCCTCTTTAGACCCCCAATCCCTCCACACCTCCCCAGACCCCCATCCTGACCCCTTCTTCCCACCCTACCCCCTCATGGTGAGCTGCCCAAGGGAAGGCCAGGATCTGTGCCACGCTTGCTCTCCCAGGGCATAATGCATGGCCTGCCAAGGGCCAAGGCAGGGGCAGGAGAGAATCAAGTCAGCCCCTTACTCAGGATGCGGTCTGAGGCTTCTACCTCAGAGCATAGCCTGTGTATGCATGGGGGGCTGGCTGGGACTTCGCAGTAGGGCAGGCATACCTCCCTGCTTGACCTACCAGAACTAGATGGCTCAGGGGCTCCATTTTCAATTTTTTGGGTGCCTCCCAGAACACTGGGCCCCTAAAAAAGACTATTTTAGGGGCTCACCATTCCAGGGGCCCCCTAAAAATAGAAAATGGAGCCAGAATGCTGCATTCTGGGGCCTACTATTTTAAACGGCAGGCTCTGGAATGCACCGTTCTGGCTCCATTTTCTATTTTTAGGGGCCCTGGAATACTGGGTCCCTAAAAATAGTAGGTCCTGGAAAGGCGTTCTGGGGCATTCTGCTTTACTTTAACCCTTGCCTGGAAGGAAGAAGGTCATAAAGTGTTAATTTGAACTAATGGTTAGTTCGAATTAAAACTGCTATATTGGGTTCATTCAAACTAATAAGTTCAAATTTATCTTTCCTTTAAAGTTAAGCGAGGTTTTATAACTTCAAAGTAAGCTGTCATTAATTTGAACTAAGGAATTCCTTAGTTCGAATTAATGAAAGCCAGTTTAGCCATGCATTAATTTAATTGGAATTAATCCTCATTAATTTAAATTAAATTGTTAAGTTTAGACATACTCTATAAAGTTCTTCTTCCATGTGCATGTATACCTGACATACTGCAGTTTCCATTTCATACATGTGAAGAAGTGGGTTCAAGCTCATACCATAAATAAATTTGTTAGTCTTTAAAAGTGCCACCAGACTGCTTGTTTGTTTTGCTGAATAAGCTAACATGGCTACCCCTCTGGAATGTGACCACTAGGTGTCACTGCTGCTCCTCTGCACGAACAGCTGAGAATTTCTTCATGTACTTTGATTGTAAGCTCCTTTGGGCAGGAACTGTACATTTATTTATGTCATCTGGCATGCCTGGTGAGGCCCTACTACAACACAAATCAGTCATTAGTACCACAGTATCAGTGAAAGGCAGGGCTGGCCCAAAGATTTTTGGTGCCCTAGGTCAACACTGATTTTGGCTCTCCCTACCCCCTCACCAGCCACTGCTGCGGCCTGGCCATGGGTGGGGGCCTGGCCCCAGCTAGGGAGTATCGCTGCAGGCAGGCAGTCACTAGAGGGGGGCAGAGGAGAGCAGGATAGGTTTGCTTGCCTCCTTGTCCCCAGCCCAGCCTTTGGCACTCCCTATTTGTTGGCACCTTAGACAACTGCCTAGGTCTCCTCTATGAAAGAACTGGCACTGGTGAGTGGTTCCAGTCATGCATTGGGGCCCCATTGTGTTAAGCACTGCATATACACATAGTAAGAAATGCCCCTAAAAGCTCCCATTGGAAACATAGTGAGAACCCGGTGGAGATGAAGGGGAGAAAGATGCCAAGGAAGGCATAAAATATTTATATTAGTACCATAAGACATACCGCCAGCATTGATTCTGTACCCACCAATCACAACTGATGCAAGGAGAAAAGGCAGAGACATTGAAGATGGCTATTTAAAACATAAATCAACCAACTTAAAAATCATTCAGCTGGCTGAACATTATTATTCTGCTGTTGTTATGAGCAGAACTGATTGAAAATTATCTGTTCAATTTTCTGGACCAAAAAAAATGCTTTTTTCTGAATAAAAATCAGCACAGAAAACCTTTCAGTTGAAAATTTCCAGTTCTTGGTTGCACTATCCACCTAAGGAACGGTTGGTTACTCACCGTAACTGTCCTTCTTTGAGATGGGCTGCTCACATACATTCAATTACAGGTGTCTACGTGTCGTGCTGCATTGTAGCTCGGAAAGTCTTTAGCATTAGCCTGTCAGGTCAGGGCGCATGGCCAATGCCCCCGCCACGCCGTGGCCACGGCTATATAGATGACTGTGACCCTGACCCTCCCAGTCCCATATACCTTTGCCAACTCCATTACGGGGACGGTGGGAGGGACCTGAATGTATGTGAGCAGCCCATCTTGAAGAAGGATGGTTACGGTGAGTAACCAACTGTTCTCCTTCAAGAGCTGCTCAAATCATTCAGTTACAGGTGATTGTTAGCTGTACCCAAGGATGGTGGGAGGAGTTACAGTCTACCCACACTGAGTACAGCTCTGTCCACAGCGGCATCATCTCTCACCTGTTGGGCAATGGTGTAGTTCGTTGTGAAGGTATGTACCGACAACCACATAGCAGCCCTGCAAATCTCCTGGATCGGGACCTTAGCAAGGAAGGCCGTGGAAGACGCCTGAGCTCTGGTAGAGTGGGGTCTCACAGGCTCTGGGAGAGGCGTGTTTGACCTTCCATAGCAGTCTTTAATGCAGTTCACAATCCATTTGGACATGCATTGCAACTATATCGGAGAACCTCTCATGTGTTCCGCGACCACCACGAACAGTTGGGAGGTCTTGTGGAAGGATTGGGTGCACTCGATGTAGGTTAGGCGCGCTCTCCTCACATCCAGGGTGTGCCACCGTCTCTGGTTTTCTGTCACCTGTGGGTCTGGAGAGAAGACCGGCAGGCAGATTTCTTGATTCATGTGGAAGGGGGTGGCGACCTTGGTCAGGAATGAGGGGTGGTGACGCAGGACCACCTTGTCAGGAAAGAAAACCGCATATGGCAGTTCAGAGGATAGGACTCGTAGCTCTGAGACCCTTCTGCCCGATGTAACAGCCACCAGGAAAGCCACCTTCCAGGACAGCACTAGCAGGGTGGCTGAGTCTAAGGGCTCGTATGGCGGTTCTGTCAGAGCCTGTAGCACCACGTTCAGGTCCCACTGATGGGTGGGGTTACAGACGTGGGGAAAAAGTTTTTCCACTTCTTTCAGGAATCTATGGCAGATGGGGTGTGAGAAGAGTGGGACCCCATCTGTCATTTGGTGAAAGGCTGAGATTGCTGCCAAATACACTTTCAATGAGGACAGGGATAGGCCTTTCTCCCTTAGGTCAAGAAGGTAATGTAAGGTTGCTTGTACTGGTGCGGAGATAGGGTCTATGTTTTTATCATGGCACCAAGTGGAGGAGTGATTCCATTTTGCCATGTAGGTGGACCTGGTGGAGGGTTTTCCACTACCAACCAGGACCTTTTTAACCCTATCCGAGCAGTGGCTCTCTTGCTCGCTGAGCCCGACAGCATCCAGGCTGTCAGGTGCAGGAGGCCTGGGTTTGGATGCTGAAGGCGTCCCGAGTTCTGTGTCAGAAGGTCCACCCACCGTGGGAGGTGGAGCCGAGCCCTCACTGACATGTCTTGTAGGAGAGGGAACCAGTGTTGCCTGGGCCAGTCCAGGGCTATCAGGATGACGAGTGCCTCATCTGTGAGGACCTTCAGAAGCACCCTGTGAATCAGGGGAATTGGCAGGAAGGCGTACGTTAGGACTCCTGACCAGTTGAGGAGAAAGGCATCACTGAGAAACCCCTTCTCCAGACCTTGGAGGGAGCAGAACCAAGGGCATTTGTGGTTCTGCGCCATGGCAAAGAGGTTGATCTGAGGAATTCCCCACCTGATTGTCAGCAGGGAGAAAACCTTGTTGTGGAGGGACTACTCGTGATTCGCTAGTGGCATTCTGCTGAGTTAGTCCGCTATACCATTGTCCACCCCCGGGAGATAGGCAGCAGTTGGCGCGAAGTGATGGTCTATCACTAGTTGCCACAGCTTGGTTGCTTCCTCGCATAGGGCCAAGGAGCGGACTCCCCCTTGGCGGTTCGTGTAGAACACAGCTGCAGTGTTGTCTGAGAGGATTTGAACCACTCTGCCCTGGATCTGGTCCAGGAAGGTCATGCAGGCCAGTCTGATGGCCCTGAGCTCCTTCACGTTTATTTGGAGGAGACTGTCCTCGGGCCTCCAGGTGCCTTGCGTGGAGAGGCCCCCGGACAGGTGGGCACCCCACCCCAGGTTGGAGGTATCCATTATGAGGGTTACTGCAGGTTTGGACTCCCTGAACAGGATTCTCCCCATCGCAAAGTCGGAGTCCCGCCAGATTTGGAGGGACTCCAGGGTATGCTGGGGTACTGAGACTACCTTGTCAAGACAGTCCCATTCTGGTCGGAAGCTTGTGGCGAACCAGAGCTGAAACAGTCGCATCCGCAGGCGGGCTGTTCGGTTTACAGATGTGGCCGCTTCCATGTGCCCCAGGAGCTGCATGCATTGGTGCGCTGTGGTCAGCCTGGGCGCCTGGAGCTCCATGATGATGGTGCAGATAGACCAAAATCTTGACAGGGGCAAGGATGCGATGCCTTGCCGAGTGTCCAGGCGTGCCTCAATGAACTCTATGTCCTGGGTGGGGCAAAGCTTGGACATTTCTAGATTTATGCAGAAGCCCAGGAATTCGCACAGGTTCATTATGACATCGACATGGTCTTGTACTTGTTGACTTGACTTGCCCACTATGAGCCAGTCGTCCAGGTAGGGGTAGATTCTTACACCCCTCCTATGTAGGAACACTGCAACCAGTGCGACACACTTCATGAACACCCTGGGGACTAGCAATAACCCGAAGGGGAGGGCGGTAAACTGGTAATGGTGTTGCCACTACAAACCTGAGGAACTGCCTGTGGTGAGGCCAGATGACTATGTGGAAGTAAACGTCCTTTAGGTCAAGGGCCGCGAACCACACTCCTGGGGAGAGGGACGGAATGATCTGCGGTAGACAGATCATGTGGAATTTTATTTTCTTTATATTTTTGTTGAGAGCTCTGAGGTCTAGGGTGGGCCGTAGGTCCCCATTGGGTTTGGGGACCAGGAAGTAGTGAGAATAGAACCCTTTGCCACGATCCCCCTTAGGAACCTTTTTGATGGCTGCGAGGGAGAGTAACTTTTAGCAGTTGGCCTCGAGCTTGCCTAGTAGATCGTGGTTCTCTGGGATTATGGGGGAAGGGGACAGTTTCCTGTCCTGGGGGTTTGAGAGCAAGTTGATGTGGTATCCTCTTGCTACTCTGTCGAGAACTCACTGGTCCGAAGTGACCCAGGTCCACCGTGGAGTGAAGTGGCGGAGGTGGTGGTGGGAGAATAGGGGCTGCGGAGAGCTGCTCTCAGAGGGACCATCAAAAACGCTGTTTGTGGCCTGATGAACGGTCCAACCCCTGTCCATGCTGTCCTGACTGGGAGGCACCCAGCTTACCCCCTTTACCTGCCAGGCCTTTATCCTTGTCCAGGTCCCCAGGGTGGCACTGGGGAAACTGGAGAGATCTCGGAAACTGGGTCTGCAGCTGCAGCTGTTGTTTCAATTGCTGTAGCTGGTGTGACTTTGAGGAACATCTAACAGGTTGCGGGGTGTAGATACCAAGGGACCACAAAGTGGCCCTCAAGTCCTTCATACCATGCAGCTTCACGTCTGTGGAAGATGCAAAAAGGTCAGGGCCTTCAAAGGGAAGGTCATGAATAATTTGTTGCATCTGTGTGGAGAGGCTGGAGTTCTGAAGCCAGGCCAAACGGTGCATCACCACTGCTCACCTCTGCTTAACATGCAGAAAGTCCTGGGTTCAATTCCCAGGGGGTTGGATTTGATGATCTCACGAGGTCCCTTCCAGCCCTGTGATTTGATTTGATTTGATTTGATGCCACTGCATCCCAGGTTGCTGTAAGTGTGTCCCTGGATGCGCTCTCTCTCCCTTGTCCAGCATCGCTTTGAAGTCTCTGAGGCGATCCTCAGGGATGATCAATTGGAGATTTCATAAAGCTTCCCACAGGTTGAAGATGTAGCACGTCATCAAAGCAGAATGGTTTGAGATGCACAGCTGGATGGCGGCCGAGGAGTAAACTTTCCTGCCAAGCAGGTCAAGCCTCCTTGTTCTTGGGCATGGTGCTAGGTTAGTTTTGTCTCTCCCTTTGGTTGACTGCGTCGACCACCAAGGACCCCGGGGCTGGGTGGTGAAACAGGAAGGGAAAACCTTCCGGGGAGACAAAATATTTCTTGTCCGCTATCTTGGACACTGGTGGGATTGAGGAAGGCTTTTGCCAGCATTCCTGGACAATGCGGAACACCCTGGTGTGCAAGGGGATTCCGACCTTAGCCGGTGGGGCTCGACAACATGAGTCAAAGAGGGAGTCATCCTCCCTCTGGATCACCCCTAGCTTGAGCTTCAAGTTCGCCACCATGCGGCGGAGAAGGTCCTGTTCTACACGAGGATGCCCTTTGCGGTCAGTGGACATGTCAATTAATCTCTCGTCAGGCGACGAAGATGATGGAGCCCTTGATCTGATTCATTGTGTAGAATCAGGGTCCAGCTCGTCGTCAGAGAGATCCGAAGACTCCAATGCAGGCAAACGTGCGTACCGGGAGAAGGTGTCGTCTGCTGTTGCATTCAGCCAATCAAGAGTCCATTCTTTGTGCAGGGACCTCGACAGCGGCATAGGCATTATGAGGGGACCAGGTGTTTCCCCTGATGGGTGCCTGCGCTGTACGCTCGGTGACATGGAGCTTTTGCGGACTCGCTTTCTCGGGAGCTCCTCTTGGGGGGGAAGAAAGGGATCTCCGAGAATGACCTGGATGACCTCACCCCCCATAGTCAGCAGGCCAGTACCGAGAATTCCTCAGAGAGGCAGTGAGGCGGAGGCGTAGAACTTGGGTCTGGTACCGGGTTCGACGGTGCCAGGTTGGAGAGAGGCGAGAAGGCCCGAGATGGTACCGGCATCAGTGTAGGTGTTGGCGGCGCCGAATCTGATGGTACCAGAAGTGACGGTACCAGAAGTGGGGTTATCGCCGACGGTGCCGGGTCCAACAATACTGGGCTTGCCAGCAGTGCCAAACTTGCAGGAGGTGCTGAACTCGTAGGTGGTACCAGACTTGTGGGCAGTGCCATGTTCAGCAGTGCCGAGGGAGGCGGTGCCGTTGTGGCCAGTTGCCTCGTGTTCTACACCGAAGCCGGATTTAAGCGCCCTTGGCGAGCCGGTCCCTAAGCCGGCTCACAGCGGCTGTGAGACTAACAGGAGACTGGTGAGGTCAGTGGCTAGAAGGTACTGTGGAGGGCCAAGATCTTGGGCCTAGTACTGGGGATCAGCGGGACGCTTGAGCCCAGACCAATTGAAGGTCCGGTGGAGTGCTGACGGCTCGGCTGCTTTCGAGCGGAGCGGCTCCAGTTCCTGAAATGAGGTGGAAGTGATGCTCGCTTTCCAGCCGAGTCCTCCACTTGAAGAATCGGCAGATGGGGCAGTCCGCTGTGATGTGGGACTCACCCAAGCAAGCAAGGCACTTCTTGTGCAGATTGTCCATCGGGAAAGCCTTGCAGCATCCTAAGCACGGCTTGAATCCTGGCATTTTGAATTTTGCATGAAAGAACAGGCCCTTGCGTTTTGCAAGATAACGCTGATCTGAACCGACGCTGATGGCAGAAAAAGGAACTGGGAGGGTCAGGGTCACGGTCACCTATATAGCCATGGCTGCGGTGTGGAGGGGGCGTTGGCCGTGTGCCCTGACCTGACAGGCTAACACTAAAGACTTTCTGAGCTACTGTGCACTGCGGCACGGAGACACCTGTAACTGAATGATGTGAGCAGCGCTTGAAGGAGAACTCCATTTAGCCTCCTTTTTCCACCCATGTTGCCAGCTCTAACACTTCTATCACAAGGCTCATAATTTTTGTTGTATTTCTTTCAAGTCCCAAATCCTGTATTGAGGCGATGAAGTGAGAACTCTGTTTATTAAAAAACAGAGTTAGGGAGAAAAGATTGAAAATGTGACTTTCAGGTAACCGGAAGCCCAGAAAGTGAGTAACACATGAAAGCACCAACCCAATCAAAATGGAAAAGTATTACTTTTCTAAAACTTCATGATTTTTGAAGGCCTGAATCATGGTTTCTGAAAGCAAGGGAATGCTAGAGTGGTGTAAATAAAGAGACCTTAATGGAAATGAGAATCTGACCCACAATATTTCAAGCTGACAGAGACTCTTTAACATGGGAATTGGGTTTTCAGTCACAGCAAGAGGGCTGCAAACTCCTCCAGGGAGAGCAACTTGTGGGTCTGGGAGGGCAGAAGCTGGTGTTACCTGCTGATTTGCCGTGGTGAGGTTCACACAGAATTAGTTTCAAGTGAGATCGGAAATTCTCCAGGCATGAGCTGTATTCAGTGCTGCTGATGGTTCTGGTATCATTATTCCCCGATGTGTTCAGAGCTCCTCTGCTAGATCCTTCACAGGAGACATGCAACTGGGAAACTTCAAAACAGCACCACAGTCACATCTAAGGCAACTATTTAGAGATTAAAAATGAGCCTATGGAGGGTGTAAAATCACCATGTGTCCACCACAGCTGGGTAGGGGCACAAAGATAAAAACTGAGGCCTTGAATGAGCTCTCCCCTAGTATCTAGTGATGAACTGGACAAACCTCAGCAGCAGACTTAAGTTTCATAGACACACCCACCAGTACTCAGCTTTGTTTTTGAGGGGTAGCCATGTTCAGCAAAACGAACATGGACTCCTTGTTTGTTCTACTCTTCCTAGGCATTCTAGCCATCACACCTGCTTCCAAAGTGACCGAGTTTGGCAGGGATTGGGCTATGTACAGATCACTCTAGAATGGAACGCTGGATAATGCTATGTTGTTCTCCTGACTGTATGGACAAAGGACAATAGACTGGTGCTTTGCCTTCTCTGATTGAAGGGTCACTCTTTTGAACCTCACAAAACCAAGTGTAGGGATGCCAAATCTCACCCCCAGTGGAGTTATTAGTAGCTAGAGGAGTCAAGATTTTTGTAGTCACAGCATTTAGACATCTGTCCTTGACTTGTGTCAGCTGCTTTGGGTTTGGGCAGTAGTAGGACTGTAAAATAGCAATGTAGAGAGCTGCAACCTGGGCTCTGGGGCCTTGTGAGTGAGGAGAATCTCTGAACCCCACTGTCCACACAGTGATTTTACAGCCTCATCTCCTGAGCCTTATCAGCCAACTCTGGCCAGCTGTGGGTGTTTAATTGCTTTGTAGACACAGTCCCCTTTATGCACCATTGACCCTTCCCTTCTCCAGCATTAAAAGACAGAGCTCACAGAGCTGACTCAAGCACAGTTGTCCTGCGTCTCAAGCACCCATAGACAAAATGTCAGGGTTATTCACGATCCACCAGGCTGGCTGTGGATCTGTTGTTTGGCTGCTCCCAAGAATGTAAAGGGCAGGGTCAGCCACTGGGATGCTGCCCTGGGCAAGGAAGCATTCCTCCCCATGGCACATTTCCAGCAACTGAGCCCATGCAGTAAACAGAAGCCATCTTCTCAGCCAGGGTCTCTCACAGGCAACTGCGGCACTGCTGAGCAGTGGCTGGGGAAAGGACGGGTTCAGCTAATGGCTCCCTCTTGCTCCCTGCCCAGGCCTGGCTGCCAGGGACAGCTGCTGAATTTGCCAGGGAGGGTTCAGAGGAAGAAAGACAGAGCATCTTTCCCTTGCAGGCAATGGGAGGCAGGGAGAGCATCAAGGCCATGTGTGGGGTCCCTAGTGGAGGAGCATTTAGCTGCTCAAGGGAGCTGTGACTGGTCATGTGTCCTCCCCTCTGCTCTCACCCCACTTCTTCCTTCAAGGCCCACCTCCTCCCCCACCCACCAGCAAAACCAAGAGTATGTCTGAATAGATTCAACTGAGTCCTTGTTTCTGCTCAGTGATTGCTAGGGCTGAGATCACAGATAAGAATGTCCAAGGGCTGGCTCTTAGGACTTGTCAACACTAGAAATATATGTTGACTTCCAGCCACCTCTATAATTAGAGCTGCTCTCTGTGGCTTGGTAAAGTGTGTCCTCACCAAGTGCACTTCCATCAACTGAAGGGGCAGCGTGTTGGGAGTTGAGAGACCCATCTGTCAACTCCCTGTCAGGAGCTAGCAGGCTTCTGGGCTCCCTGTGGAGCACACCAGCACTCTTTTGGCAACAAAAGTTGATATTTGTCAACCAAACTCTCGTGTATACTAGACGTTAGAGCTGATATGAGGGCACGTTTGTGGAGAAAGCCAAGGAAGAGGCAATAACAATCTCTAACAGCTGCAATCACTAAGAGCTGGGCGTACAAGGGGGGTGCCAGCACATGGCATTGCAGAAGAAGCAGAGAGCAGCAAACAGCAGATCCCATACTTTTTCAGGGTGGGAGGGGAGCACACAGAAATGCACCTCTGAATTGTGGGTCTTGACTGACAAATGATGGCAGCAGCCAGGGAGTGGTGCATTAAAAGAGATATTTGTTTACTCTGCTTTCACGGCACAAGGGGGACAACTAAGGACGCTGCCCAGTGTACGCTGGCGTGAGCTCACACTTATAAATTGTGGAGGTGTTTTTCCAGATTAACGCTGGGTTCCCTTTTCCTTTTAATAAAAAGTTCCCTTTTGTTGTGCACAAACTCAGTGCTGGCAAAGGAGGAAGTAGGCAATCAGGGGTGTTTAATTTTCCCTGATTACTAGGTGGAGACTCAGGTTGGTTCTGTTGTATGTTGTTAAGAGGAAACCCTAGACTGGCCCTTTTTGCTGACAACTCCAGCTGGCAGAGGGGTTACACACAGTCTGGATATGTTTGACTTCCTCTGTGTGCAGCATTGATGCTGTTCTAGTCACATCATACTCCTAAGCTATATCTACACTGGCAAATTTGCCTGGATTAAGGAGGCTAAATCCAGACTAAGCTAGCCCATGACCACACCACACTTTCCCTAGTTCGAACTAGTTGGACAAAACCCTGACTGGGATGGTTTAAGTGGGAGTGGTCCTGCCTCTGGCAGGGGGTTGGACTAGATGACCTATAAGGTCCCTTCCAACCCTATGATTCTATGATTCTATAAGAAATTTCTTAGTTCAACAAAGGAACGCTTCGTTCAAACTAGTTAGTGCTGGCACTTAGTCCAGGAAGCCCAGCCAGGACTCAGACTAATAGTTCGAATTTAAGAAGTTCGAACTAAGCCAATTAGTTCAAACTAACTTCACATTCTAGTTTGCACTAATCGTTAGTTTGAACTAGAATGTACGGTTAGTTCAAACTTATAAGCGCGAGGATAGTTCAAACTAAGCTTGAATGTCTTAGTTTGGACTAACAAGTCTGAACTAATTTGGCAAATGTAGACATAGCACCAGGGTATGTCTACACTAGAGCCTTAGGTTGACTTAACCTTCCTTAAGTCAGCCTAAGGAAAGCGACATCCACATTAGGCTTTTATTAAGTTGACTTAAGCACTTGCTTAAGTTGACTAAATAACTCCTGCCCTTAAAGTTCTACACTGTAAGCTTTGTTAAGTTGACTTAATAAAGTCAATTTAGCAGAGCCCTCCAGTGTGGACATACCCTTTAAAAAAAACAGGGAGTTGTGTGGCACTTAAAGACTAACAGATTTATTTTTCACATGAGCTTTCGCGGGAGAAAATCCCACTTCGTCAGATGCTTTGAAGATGGGTGAATTTACAGGTTCACCCATCTTCGAAGCATCTGACGAAGTGGGATTTTCTCCCACGAAAGCTCATGCGAAAAACAAATCTATTAGTCTTTAAGTGTCACATGACTCCTTGTTTTTTTTGCTGGACTAGACTAACATGGCTATCCCTTTGGAAACCATACCCTTTAAGTAGATCTTGTTAAGTCGACTTAACTTTTAGGCTTAACTAAACTCTAAGGTCAGAAGGGACCAATATGATCAACTAGTCTGACCTCCTGCACAGTGCAGGGCAGAGAACCTCAGCCACTCAATCCTGTAATAACCTTCTAACCTATGACTCAGTTATTAAAGTCCTCAAATCATGGTTTAAAGATTTCAAGATAGTGAGAATCCACCAGTAAGTGACCCATGCTCCATCCTACACTGGAAGGTGAAACCCCTCCCAGGGCCTCTGCTAATCTGCCCTGTGGGAAAGTTCTTCCCCAAATATGGTGATCAGTTAAACTCTGAGTGTACGGGCAAGACTCACAAGCCAGATGCCCCAAGAAAGAACTCTCTGTAATAATGGAGAACTCACCCACCTAATGTCCCATCTCAGGTGACTAGCATACCTGCCTCCAGCTGTCAAAGATCAGGCTGTTCCCAAACTAGGCGATCCCATCATACGATCCCCTCAATAAACTTATCAAGCTCAGTTTTGAAGGCAGTTATGTGTTTTGCTCCCCCCACCTCCCCTTGAACAGCCATTCAACAAGTTTATTCCTTTGATGGCTAGTGTCATATGCTAAGCTCCTAACTGCACCTGCTTGCATAACATTTGACCAGCAGGGTGGCGATTAGGTGTCTGGGACTTCCTCCAGACACAGACTGGAATCTGAGCTGGAATCTCACCATGTTACTGAAGGAGGGGGAAATTCATGGTGCTTAGCTGGACTCTGAGCACCTTGGAGCTGGGGTTGTTTAACTGAATGTTTTGTGCAGCCCCGTTCTTGACTGTGCCTCTCAGTGCTCGGCTAATCCAAGTGAGCCCCTACCTTCAGCATGACAGCTTTTCTTGGTAACGCAGTAACTTTATACTGCCACATCCAACCAATTCCAACTTTATTTCCAGGGACTGTTTTAGGCTTCATTGGGAAGAATTTAATGGATACTTATGCAAATTGGAATGCCAGAAGAGCTGGATTCAGAGGAAAAATCAGGGCTTCCAGACTACCTGGTGCAGCAGAGAAATTGTCTCTGGCATCCCCTGCTTAACTTGCTGCATGTGAACACTGTCTGTAGCCTCGCTTTTAACAGAAATAGTCTTCCAGGGGTGGTTTGTTGGGGGAAAGTGGAATGGAAACTAGAGGGATGGGAGAGTGGTGTGAGGGCAGCGGAGACCCGGCGTGGAGGTAGTGGAGATGGGATGGGGAGAAGGTTCTAGCTCTTCAATACAAAAACCGAGGGTAATCGAGTCCATAAAAGTGGACAGCTGACAGCATGCGCTGAGCACCTGGGTAGATTTCCTAGGACAGCTGCCCTAAAAAAGGGACGATCCTGGGAAAACCTGGCTAGGTGGCAAATCTAGGAGGGGAAAGTAGGAACTTTGAGATGGAGGGATGACACACAGCCTAAGTCATGGGGGGATATCATATGTGATCCTGGGACGTGCAGAACCCCTGGCATGGGAGCAAGAGAGGAAGGGGGAAAAGATGGAGCCCCTGACATGGAGAGTATAGAGGGCAATGGTATGTGGGCAAAGGGACATGGAAGGCACATGGCACTCCTACCATGGGAGGGGAGGAATCATAGGAGGGGCACACAGAGTCCCCAGTATATGGCAGAGGGGGACATTGGGGGCACACAGAGTCCCAGCAGATTGGGGAGAACGAGAGTCAATGGCATGGGAGGGGAAGAGGAAACAAAGGAGAGATGTAGAACGTCCAGGAGAAGTGGCTGTAGGGAGTCCTAACAGGGGTGGTGGTAGGATATATTTCAGGTGTCCCTGGTGGGTGCAGGAAGCTCAGCATAAACTACAAAATGTGTGGTTCTCTAGTACACATAACATGCACGGGCCTGCATGAGCAACTCAGTTACTCACCCCATACAGTCAGCGCTATCACAGCCCCCAACAGCGTGAGGATTCCAGTCCCAGCCAGCCCCATAATGACCCAGATCCACTGTGGGTACTGAGGGGAACCTGTAAGAGTCAGTGTTTGGTGACCTTTTTTCTGGAATCAAACTTCAAATTCTCTGATAAAAAAATACATTAAAAAATCCATGGTTTTTCCTGATTAAAATGAAACACTGAACTTTAGTTTTTCTAGCCACAGTGAGTATATATGGATCAGTTCAATACAATGTTTTGATATATTTACAAATTTTAAGTAAGTTTAAAGCATATCAGTGCCATCAGTCCTTACAACAAAATAAAATTGCCATCTGTATTTCTTATGTAAACCAAATATTTCTGTCTTTATTCTATATTTTCAGAAAATTATTTTTAATGCAAAAAATAAAACAAAAATTGCTTTTATATTAACTGTGCTCACTTTCTGAGTTAGTCCTGGAGGCAGAAATGAAATCCAAGATGCTTTAAAACATGAATCCCTTATGTGTTACTGAGTAATCTCTATAGGTCAGAAGCATTTTATTGGAATATGTTTCGCAATGCACATTTAAATGCATTCAAAAACCAACCACAATAAGGGGAGCTATTGCGTATTGAATAAGTGACACTGGTAATTTCAGTAAAAATTAATTGAGTTGTGATGCAGTATGAATGAATATGACCACTTATGTAATTTGTATAACCACTGTACTACAATTACAACAAATCCTGTACAAAGTATGTCCTGTAAGGTATCATGATTTGCTAAGTATGATGTCCTGTTCATATGAATGTATCATCTTTGTATCTAAAGTTATGAATAGTGGCCATGGATTTGTATCTTACACCTGTGTGTCCATGGGTAACACCACATCACTCTAACCATGAGTCACAGAGGAAACTCATCCTGCCCAGTAAACCTTTCCCCTGGACGCTTCAGACAGAATATCAGCAATGGCTGCCCCTGTGAATCCTCAAAGCATAAAGAAAGAGCATTTGACATGCTCATGTGACCCTGGATGCCATTTGGGGCCAGTAACTGTCTGTACATCTGGACCATGAGCTTTGTTTTAGACAAAGGATTTAAAAGATCATTGAGATACCACCATTTTGCTTCTTTCCTGCTGAGCATCTCTGGGCTATGCATTTACAGCTACAATGAGTATTTTGAACTATAGACTAAGGACCTTCCAGTCTTTTGAAAGTTACCAGAAAGACTGCAATCCAGTAGTCTCTTCTGTCACTGCTACAAACCAGTTATTTGCATGTATATGATAAAATAACCATGACTGACTCTCTACTTCCTTTCTTTTATTATTAAAGCTTTAAATTTCAGTTACTAAAGGACTGGTGGCAACAGCATGATTACTGGGAAAGATCCAGGTTATAGGTTGACCTGGCTGTGTGGCAGATCTCTTGAGATCAGAAGCACCCCATGTTTGATTAAACTGGTTTTCAGTAACCACCCATCACAGAATACAGTGTCTGTGTGGTGAGACAAGGTCCAGGATCCTAAGGTGCTTCCAGAAAGCAGGATTGAAAAGCCAAAAAAGAAAAAAAATTAATTAAAATTATTCCCATGATAACAGGAATGAGCTAGGCCAGCACATGGCACCCTTTATGCTAAACTAACTGAGTCGTCCCTAGGAGGTGCACCAGTGTAACTTTCTTGGTTTCTAAACCAATAGTCACAGAGGTACCAAACCTACAGACCAATCAGCCCTGCTCAGACAGCTCCAGACACCATCTCCAAGAGAATGTGTCTATTCTGCAACCAGGAGGTATTAATATGTATCAGTCTACCAGAGCTGGGAGATACGTCACCAGCTGCAGTGTAGACCTATTCCATGTGTCTTTCTAGCTTCCATTGTTGTGCCACAGCAAATTCAGAGAGATACATGCACTGACCATCCCATGGCGTTGTGCCACTTTTCCTCCTGTGCCCCTTAAACACACCTTTCCTCTGCAGACTGAAAACTGACTGTCCCTTTTGCTGTGGAACTTCTCCAGTAGTTGTGTAAAAACAATCACTGTTTCTAAGACTAATAATTTCCTAAGGAATTATTCCTGGCTGACAGCTTGTTAGTTGGCATATTTGCAGAAAATGAGAGGGCCAAACACAGATACACTGAATTAGTTTAAAAATTCAAACAAATATATGTGGCGATTCATAGTGTTGTTTCCCTGGTCCGAGCCTGGAAGGAAGGAAAGAATTAAGAGCTATTAACCATTGGCGTTAAAATTAATTTGGTACAACATTTGTTTGACTACCTTGTCCTTCTAAAAAACACAGCATTGTTCTTCTTGCAGACCAAGATCCCAATCTGTGGGAACCTCCTAAATGAGGAGGCACATTTAGATTTCATAGTCAGACTACAGTTCATTTTCCATTGTCTTTCACAGCAATGTTCTCCTATCCAATGTTTGCATTCAGTATCACAAATGAAGATACACTTACTGGTGGCCAGTCAAACAAACACCCAGATACAGGGATTTCCCTAACACCCCCCATGTCCGCCCTGCACAGCCCTAAATTTCCCAACCCCCCCCCCCAGTTGTCAGCTAGTAAAGTGTAATACCAGACTAGTGAGCACTCCCTATGCCCCTCCCAACCTCCCCATACACCCCCCTAATTTCAAGTCCTGGGGATTTGTCTTAACCCTACCATTTACTGGGTACACTGTTGATTTGACACTTCCCTCCTGTGCAATTACACTGCACAATGATAGAGAAAATGCCTGAAATCAATGGTGCTACTCATGGTCATAAATTCTATGCCTATGAGTCAGTATTTCCCAGATCAAGCCCTCAGTGATGATGTTGGAAATACAGGGTTTATTTTCAATCACCTGCTCTTTTGCTTTACTCCATGGGTTGTCTGCTCATTCTGGGACACATCCCCTCTCTGAAACAATACACTCAAAGATCCCAGCTGGGATTTTCAGAGCTGTCCAATGGAATTGAGCACCCAACACTCTTAGTAAATTTCAACTCCCCTGGAACTCTTTGAAGCCCCAGACACTCCCTGTAATTGTTGTGTTGAGAAATTAGACACACTGGGAAATTACTCAGTCACTTACGTTGGGCCCTAGCTCCGGAAGGGCGGCATGGTTGTCTCTGCCCCGGCTGAAGATTTAATACTGTGTAGCCTTCTTCGTCTTCCATTGGCTAAGCTTGTCTCTAGTTTGATTTCCCAAAAGGTGCTCAGAGAGTGGGAAAGCTGGCCCATTAACTGGCCGTCACACTTGACCTGTGCAACTCGGTGCCCACACCAACACTGACCGTTCTTCAAGAGAAACCAGACAGGAAATGCAGGCACTGAGAACTTGTGTGGTCTAAGCTACACCTCTCTCCTACATCCTCTACTGAGCTGTGCTAGTCATACAGTATGGCTTCGAATACAAGCAGTTCAGTGCCACGGATGCTGCAGTCCAGAAAAAAGAGTTGGGACTGGGGCTCTGGCCCCTGTCGTCTAGGCCCAATTCAGAAAGCAGATTGGTCTCCTCCCACTGGCAGCCCAGCCTGGACCTGGCCCCTGCTGCTGTTGGCCAGTGGCAGGCAGCCCCAGCCCCTGCCAATGACAGCCAGTGGCAGGTGGCCCCAACCCAGATCTGGCCCCTGCCATGGCCGAGGCAGGGCCAGAGACAGGTGGAGACAACACCCCTGGTCGGCGCTTCATGGCTAACTGTGCTGAATCAGGTTTGAAACCAATGCAAATTCTTCCTGGGTCCACACTAGCAGCCTCCTAAATTATTTCCACTGCAGTGGCCTCTGGGTACTGATCCCACTCTTCCCAGTTCTGACCCCTGAAGCAGTGCATTCTGGGAAACTCAGGAAACCCACCAGGGCATTGAGGGACAGTAGTGAGAGGGATATGGATTTAAATAGATAACTGGCCATGGCTTATTCAGTGTCCCTACCTGTGCCCCATGTACAGGCCTTAAATCTCTTGATCAAAATGGAGAGAGGCTCACACTTTTAGCTCTGAAGCTGCCTGGTTCAGTTCCTGCTGGTGCTTGTCACACACACCTGTATACATTTTCCAGTCCTTTAATCATCTTTGTGGCTCTTTTCTTACTCCTCTCCAATTTTTCAACATCCTTCTTCAATTGTGAGCACCAGAAGTGGGCACAGGAGCCCAGAAATGGTAATGCCACTGCCAAATCCATAAGTAAAATAAGTTCCTGGCTCCAACTCAAGATTTCCTTGTTCACGTATCCCAGGAGCACATTAGCCCTTTCAGACGTAGCATCACACTTCAGCAGATTATCCACCTTGACCCCCAAATTACTCTTCCTTACAGGGTTCATGGAGTTTGTGCTCAGTGTGGAAAGCATGTTAGTATGTGTTGGTATGTGTCAGTGGCATGCTGGGGCATGGATCAAAGAGGGCAGAGTTACAGTTGTTTTGTGGGGGTGGGAGTTTTCCTGTGAGTGTTTATACAACAGTGACCATACGTTGGTGTTCTAAAGTAACTACATATCATACTGCATACTGTTTGACCAGACCTTGATGCAACAGTCCAGCAGGTAAATAGAGGGGTTTTTAGAATTAGCACAGGCAGTTCGACACGAGGAAGAATTGCAGCCAGCTAGAGCGTTTATCAAGCTGCTGGAAATTGATTCTAGGGCATGCACTTCAGCAAACACATGAGCATGAGATTCACCTACAGGCTCTCACAGGAAATTGGTCAAGACAACAACCAGCACTAGTCACACCAACAACATCCTCTGATGCTGCGGGCTAGCTCAGATCAGCAGTTCCTGTCCATCTCAATGCTGCTATTCCCTGCTCTCACCTCCCACACCCTGGGCTCTGCTCTGCCTGTGTCCCAAAGATCACAGTCAGCCACAGCAGAGGCTGGCAGGGCTTCAGGGAATGGAAAAAGGGACAAGTGCTGTGTATCACAAAAGGGCAGTTTATTAAACCCAAGGCTGAAGTTTGGTAAAGGAAAGAAGCACAACAGAACAAAGGGCAGTGATGGGGAGTTGGCCCAGAGACATGGAGTTTGAAGAACGAGAGGCTCCTTTAAGCTCCAAGAGAGGGAAGCCAATCCCAACACCAGGGCTGCCTAAACAAAAAGCTGTAGGCCCCAAAGGGGAGAAGAAAGATCAGGGAGGGAGGACTTAGTGGAGTGGAGTCAGGAGGGTGCATCCCCTGAGAACGAGTTATGCTAGAACTGCCAGGTGCCTTGTTTCTTCCTTTTGTGTTGGCCAGGGTCAGCAAAAGGAGAGTGGGAAGAGGAACCTCCAGTCTGGCAATCCCAAATGTAACCCTTCTGCCAGGGTGGGCTGGCAGGACAAGGGCCAGGTTCCATATCTAGGGGTTTCCCAATAGTGTAAGACCCCCAGCCGGCTTGAGCCCTCACCCAGTCAAAACTCTGCCCATCCTAGGACATAGAATTCATAGGACCTCTCCTAGACTCCCAAAAAGGGAGGGCTTCCCTGCTGCCTAAAGATTTTTGTCCATTTGCACCATCATTGTGGAGCTACAGGACTCCCAGGCAACCATGGCCCAACACTGTCTCTAGCTCCTTAGGCACGTGGCGGCCTCCACCTCAGTGATAAGGACAGCCCGCCTGAGAGTGAGACTGTTCCAGATCTGGCTGTCCGCAGTGTTCGACCCACAGAAACACCCTCTGTGTAAGGTACTGTCCGTTCCCTGTGACATCTTGGGAACACTAGAGATCCCCTCTTTACCATGGGAGGAATCCCCATCGAGGTGTCAGTCTCTACAGTGACCCTGATCACTGATGCATCAGATTTGGGGTTGGGAGCCCACATATCAGGGGGGACTTTCTACCCAAGGGCACTTTACACTGGTTCTTCTGCCCATGAGCAGACCCCAGTTTAGCTGTTGACTGGAACCTCCTCTGCTCTGGTGCCTCCCTCTACCAGGCAAGGGTCGCTTCCCATGAAAGCCCTAGACAGCCATCTAGGAGCTGCCCTGATCTCTCTATTGCACCCCTCTCCTCCCTAGAATTGCTATGAAGGGAGATCGTAGGGGATAGAACCCCTAACCACCATCAGTATTCTTACACCTGAGTGAGCCATTTGACGACCTGTGGTTTCCAGCTCAGGGTAGTTCCTCTGCAAAACTCTGGCCCAGGGAAACTTATAGACTTTAATAGACTGGAAAGCCTGATGCCTTATGGGTGATGTTTTCATAACATTCCCTCTTGCCCCTCTGTGTTCCTTAAAGGACACAGCAGGCCTCTCTTGTCTTCCCTAACTAAGGGTTGCCTTAGGCCTTCCTCCTCTTCCCAGGATCCTTCCCTCCTCCATTCTCCCATCCAGGACCTGCCCAAGCCTTAACCCTTCCAATACCTGGGGTGGTGCACTACTAACACTCCTTCCCTTGGAGCAGGAGTTACATACCACATCCAATTTTTGTCTTGCCTAAGGTATCACCATTCTCCTCACCAGGATCTGTGCAAGGTCCCTTGTAGTTGGTCCTTTCTAACCAGGACCTGTCACCTGCACTTGCCATTAGAATGAATCATTCAGCTGTGTTATGGTTGACTGCCTCTCCATAGAAGTGAGAGATGAGAATGCCTTCCGATCTGCGTGCCTTTTCCAAACAGTCTGATTCTGGAGTTGGAAGCATGACTCTTGAGGGGGACCTGCCCCATCTGCAGAGATGGCCAGATACCCATTCCCTTGATTCGGCACACCTCTCCCTACGTGAGTCTGTGTACCGGAAGAGCAGAGTACAGGGGCAGGGGACAGAAATGCATACCAAGTGCTGAAGTTGAGTAAGCTCTTCCCCCTCCACCCCTGAACCCCACAATGTTTTCATCACCCCTACCTCAGGTCATTCCCCCGCCCCTTTTGATTGGGGACAACCTAACATGGGGAATTCAATCACTTTTCTCCTAGTTTCTCTCCTGATACTAGGATGGGTGTTCCTAAGGCTTTTTTTTTTTTTTTTTTTACTACAATAACCTGCTTACAGGTTACCTCTAAACAAGGGCCCTTCTGAGATGCCCACTTCTCCATTTATGATGACCTCCCTGAAGGAGTGTCTGTGATGTTTCCAGGCCCCAGAGGTGGGTGTGCCAAGCATCTAGGACTCATTCCATGGCCCTCCCTCCAGGCCCTCCATTCCATTCCCATGCATCAACAGATGGAGGCGTAGGGGTCCCCACCCTCTCCTTCCTTGTACCCCTCTTCCTGCATTAGCTTCCATATGGAGCTGGGACGCATCAGTTAGGGCGCCCCTTATCAATCCTACCCATGGCATCTCCTGCCAGTATGCCAAGGGGGAAAGGCCTCTTGCCTATCTCCTATTTGGCCAAGGGGCGATGTGCTCCCTGCCCCAGTTTTGGTTAGTCTTTAACCCAACTCACCTTCCCCTTTTGGGGTTGAGGTGGCAAAGGCAGCAATTATTCCTCCCTTGCCCTTCACCTGCAGCTGTGGGAATCTGTTGCCTTGGATCACGACTGCCTTTCTCAAGAGTCAATTCTTCTAGGAAGAGGCAACCATCCTACACTAAATGGTCTTGCTGGTGACAAGGTTGTTCTTGCTATTATGATTAGCAATTCCCTGACAATAAACCAGGGACTGCCCCTGTTAGGGTTATAGTCTCCTGACAGAGTGGCAAAAGACCCCTTGGCACTCTCATGCCTGCTTCCTCCTGAGGATCTTGCACTTGGTGGTGTGTCCGTAGGCATTCACCTGGTGGCCCACTGCTTCTTCACCCAGTTTGGGGGTTGTGCCATTTGTGGGTAGCTGTGCTGACAGCGGATAAAGTCTAACTCTGCCTACCTTCCACAGTATGGCTAGCAGTCACCTAATACTGAATGTATCCAAGCAGTGCTTAAAGAAGACCAGTAGGTTACTTACCAGTAAATGTCCTTCTTCAAGATGGGCTGCTCAGATTCATTCAGTCCCCTCCCACCATCCCCGCTACTTGGAGTTAGCGATTAATGGGAACTGGGAAGGAGCAGGGCTGGAGCCATATATATGGCCAGAGAGTGGCTGCCAGCCCTGTTCTGACAGGCTAAGGCTAAAAGAAGTTCCGGCCAATTGTGAGCAGTGGCTTGTAGACAGCTAACACTAAATGAATCCGAGCAGCCCATCTCAAAGAAGGACGTTTACTGATAAGTATCCAAAGGAATAGCTGTGTTAGTCTAGTCCAGCAAAAAAAAAAAACCAAGGAGTTGTATGACCTTATTCTGTGTTTTACACCCCCTTGCATTTATTTGTATTCCATTCTGTAAATTCACCCATCTTCGAAGCGTCTGACAATGTGGGATTTTCTCCCACGAAAGCTCATGCAAAAAATAAATCTGCTAGTCTTAATGTGCCACACGACTACTGGTAAGTAACCTACTGTTCCTCCTGCTTCTTCTATTTTTAGGGGCCCTGAAACACTGGCCCCTCAAATTTGTGGGCCCTGGAACAGCATTCCAGCTTACTAATCCCTGGTGTAACTGCAGCTGGAAGGCAAATTCCCACCTATAGTGTCATAAAACTATCCCATATGTCTCTCCAGCCTGCTGTTCTCTCTTGTCACTACACAACCTGAGATTCATACAGTGCTAGGGTACCAGATACCAAAGCATGGAAAGGAGGACAGGGAAATAAAAAAAGGAGGACAGATATACATCCAGGACCTTGCCTGAGCCCCCTTCATCCACCCAGCCACCCCAGCTACTACCCCCCCCCGCAAATGCTTGCCCCATTGATCATCCAACTCCAGAGAACTCTGTCTAGCCCCTAGTTACAGTGTGAGATGATGTGCAAGAACAGCAGATCAGGAATATGAAATGAATAGCTTAAGTATTCTTCATCTTCACATTAAAGTAACCATAAAGCCAGCCACTTTAAGGAGTCACAAAATTAAGTATTTAACATTTATATCAAGGTGCAAGGACAATCACACTGCAGAACTCCTATCCAGATTGATATTTTTACATTGTGAGTTGCAAATGGAAGCAAACCTCCAATAAATTTAATGTCCTAATTAGGGACAAGATTAAAATCAGTTTTGACACAGTAAGTTCTTCACAGAATTCACTCTTTTTGTTTGACACGTGGAGGGGCAGGCCCTTGACTACATGAAGTCTAACAGAATTTGAAGTGTTGGCTTCTAAAGGAAAAGTAATCTCTGTCAGCAGTATTTTGCCCATGACTTGAAATTGGGGGGTGAAGGGGAGGTTTGGGGGGGGTGTAAGGGGTGTTCACTAATTTGGTATAACACTGTTACTAACTGACAAATGGGGGTGTGCAAGAGGGGTGTAGGTAAATCCCTGTCTAGCCTCAATTTTGAGCTTCACTGTGCAGTATTTTAAAAAAAAAAAAAAATCACAGACAAGCTGTTTAACTTTTACACAAACAGGAAAGGAGAAAGCAGAAGAGGTGAGAGCTGCTGGTTTTTATGTGTAGACCTGCCTGAAACATAACCTTTTAGCTAAAATGCAAGTTTCTAGAGACATCATATCCTACTATGTCTGCCATAAACCGCAGAAGGATACATATCTATTTTATGACACTTGACATTTTTCTGTTTGCTTTTATGTGAAATACACATCAAATGGGGGGGGTGTAATTAGATGTTTTTGAATATCAAATGCGCCACCCAAGAGGACAGCATGTATTCATAGATGCAATGATCAGGTTTTTCCTAAATATACCAAAAGAAAGACTCCCTAAAACTAAAATAAAAATAAGCATAGACTATATAAGCAAAAGGAAATACCAAACTGCTTGTTTTCTGTGATTTGATAAACTACCAACAAAGATAAATATTGCAATCTTTGGTCAGTCAAATTTCCTACTGACTTTGTTTAAACTACAGGATCTGGCCCAGCTCAGCAGCTACTTTAGAATGTATAATACATGCACATCCGTGAATCTTAATAAAATTTAAGGATACATCTGTAGTGGACTAATCTCATCTTGGAAAGAGAACAAACTGAAAAATCACATTGAGAAAAGGAAAATCATATGCATTCAAACCTCCTCACAATTCAAAGTGAACCTTCCTAGACCAAAAAACAAAAGATTTGTTACAAAAAGCCAATGCCCATTAGGAGGAATAAAGATCTGACTTAGCTGAGCCATTAGAGACACTTTAAGCCCCAGAAACTTTAAGCCAAGCTGGGCAGCAAAGTAGAAAGCAAAGAAACAGTCACAGGTTTGTCTCTGAGTACTGCAGAGACGCCATCAAGCTGAAGAAAAGCCCCAGCCCCTCTGAAAAATAAGATCAAGCCTTCCCCAAAATTGGGGGTGGGGTGGGGTGGAACTGAGCTGGAGCCTGGAAAGAAGTGGGAGGTGAAGAGCCAAAATCACCTCCATGACCGCAATCATCCCCGCCCCCGGCCAGCTGGACCTCTTCACTGCCAATAGACATGCACCAGCCCAGCAAGGGATCCTCTCCAAATTCCCAACCCCACCAGGAACTGCAGCTGGGCAAAGCAGGCAGGGGAACATCTTCTGGAGCTGTGGGCTGGGGCATGCTTCTATTTTTATAGCGCTGCCCCGGCATCCGGCAAAAAGCCAGACAAAAGGCACTTTTTCACAAATGTCTGGAGGATGGAGGACAGCAGGGCAAAAAGGAGGACATGTCCTCCTTTTGCCAGATGTTTGGTAATCCTATACAGTGCCCATCTGATGGTGCTATGCTCCACTTGCATCCCTGCTCCCTACAGACCTCTTTACCCTTGGACTCAAAACTGACTGTGCCCTTTGCTTTGGAATTTCCCCAATATTTTCCTAAAAAATTTCCCATTCCCAAGACTTCAAGAATGTCCTAAGCAATTATTGCTTCTCTACAGCTTTTTAGCTGAAATATTTGCAGCAAGTGAACACAAAAGGTGCCCAAATACAGCTGTTGTGAACTCATTTAAAAAGTCAAACAAATATATGGGGAGATGTGTTAAGGCATAAGCCTGCTCCAAGTCTGGAAAGGAAGGAAAAAAAATAACAGCTGTCACCAGTGACGCTCATACTAAATTGGTCCATTGTTGTCTGACACCTTTGCCCTTAAAGAAAATCATTCTTTGTGTAGACCAAGATGCTAAGCTCTGGGAAGCTCCCAAATGAGGATGCACATTTAGATTTCATGGTAAGGCTGCAGCACATTTGCATTGTCTTTCACAGTCCTGTCATTTTACTGCATTGTTTGCATTTGGTGTCCAATGAAAACACATTTAATGGTGGCCCCACCAAACCTGCAGATTTGTCATAACTCTGAAGTTAATTCGGTTCCTTATTGGTTTCCCCCGTGCAATTACGCTGTGCTGTGCTAAAGAAAATGCCTGAAGTTAATGGGGCTACTCATGGGTGTAAATCCTACACCTACAAGTCAATATTATTCAGATCAAGCTCTTAGTGGTGACATTGGAAATAAAGGGAATATTTTCATTCTCTGTTGCAGTGAGTTGTGCATCACTCCATGAGGTGTCTGATCATCCTGGGACACTTTCCCACAACTCTTCCCTGAAATGCTACATGCAAAAGTCCCAGCTGGAATTTTCAGAGCTCTCCAGTGGAGCTGGCGTCCAACGCTCCTAGTAAAATTCAGTTGTCTTGGGCCCCTTCGAAGCCCCAGACACCCCCTGTGATTGCTATGTTGAGAAATTAGACATCCTGGGAGGAGGTTCATTGGTCACTTACATTGGGCCCCAGTGACAGAGGGGTGCCCTGGTTGTCTGTGCTTCATCTGGAAATTTAACACTGTGTAGTCCTCTTCGTCCTCCACTGGCCAAGTTTGTCCCTGGAGAATCGTGGCTGTGGGGGCAGGCCTGCAGCCAGGGGGTGCGGCCTGTGCCCGTGCCTTTCCCCAGCATAGCGATGCTCCTGTCCCATGGAGTGGATGCTGCACAGGGACAAGTGCCACTCGGTGTCTACAGAAAAAATTCCTGGAACACAAGCCACGAGGACTGTTCCAAGCGGCATGCTCAGATGGTGGTGTTCAGTTTTGGGCTCCCCACTACAAAAAGGACAGGGACATGCTAGAGAGAGTTCAGAGGAGGGCAACCAAAATGATTAAAGGGCTGGAGCACAAGCCCTATGAGGATAGACTGAAAGCATTAGGCTTATTTAGTCTGCAGAAGAGAAGATTGAGGGGGGATTTGATAGCAACCTTCAGCTACTTGAAGGGATGCTCTAAGGAAGATGGAGCTCGACTGTTCTCGGTGGTAACAGAGGACAGAACAAGGAGCAATGGTCTCAAGTTGCAGTTAGGGAGGTCGAGGCTGGATATTAGAAAAAACTTTTTTACTAGGCGAGTGGTGAAGCATTGGAATGAGCTGCCTAGGGAGGTGGTGGAGTCTCCATCTTTGGAGGTGTTTAAGGCCCGGCTGGACAAAACCATGACTGGAATGGTTTAGTGGGAATGTCTGGCAGGAGGTTGGACTAGATGACCTATGAGGTCCCTTCCAACCCTAGGATTCTATGGTTCTATGATTCTATGATCGAGGATCAGGAAGAGATGGCAAATGAACCTTCTGGAAAAGGGAGCATCGTTAAGATAATTAACTGTTGTTTGTCAACTGAGGTGGCTCTATACAGCAGGTGCCTACACAAGCTAAAACAGAAAGTTCATGAGAAATTAAGTACATAATCCCTGTTTGCCCAGCCAGTAACGTGTACCTCCCCAGCAGCACAACAGAGGCCACAAAAACTATACCACAGCCATAACTCTGAGCCAACAGGGACAGTAGCTAAATGACAGACCAAAGGTTACACAAGACTCTGGGCTGGAATGGGGAATAAACACTAGCTTTCCTGAATCCCTGGCTAGCACCAGAACCGCGATAACGTCCTTTCTCTGGCTGTTATACCGCCACGTCATTTATAGGCCTTCACCCAGCTTGTAAGCAGGGGGACTGAAAACAGGGGAGTTTGAGAGGGAAAGAGTTGGTGAAGCCTTGAGAAGGAGGCAAAGACAATCCCCTAGCTGAAGAACCTACTGAAGAAGCCTGAGGGGTGGGTGGGCGAGCGAGCGTAAGCCTACCCACTTCTAAAACCCTACCCCCAGCCTAACAGGAAGCGGCACAAAACAGGCCCTCAACCAATTTCATGGGACAACGAAAAAGAAAACAGGGATGGGCGTGAGGGTTACAGGTTCAAAACTAGAGTTTCGGAAGGGGATACCGAGCAGAGAACCCCGGATAGCGCCCACTGCTCCCAAAAGGTGTCAAGGGAGCCAGCGGACGCCGCCCAGAGGAACTCTGCCCGGAGATGTGCACAGACGAGGGACCGGAAATAGGCCCCACGGTCGCAGGCCCCTCCCTCAGCCAACCTCCTCTCCCGGGTTTTATAGGTGGCTACTTTTGCACAAGCCAAGAGGAGGTTGGCGAGGAGATCCTGCGACTTTGTGGGGCCACGGATGGGGAGTGCATAAAGATGCAGGTGTGGGGAGAAGTGCAGCCAGAACCTCAAGAGGAGGTTCTGGAGGAGCCGGAAGAGGGGCTGCGGCCTGGCACAGTCTAAATAGACATGCGCCAGGGTCTCCCTCGCACCACAAAAGGGGCAGGTGTTGGGACGAGGGATGAACCATGCCAAGTACACACCCGTCCTCACGGCTCCATGTAAGAGCCACCAACTGATGTCCCTGGTGGGCCTTGGAGTGAGGGGGGCATACAGGCTGGCCAACCGGGGGTCATCGCCCTCTGTAGGTGGGATGAGGTCCCGCCACTTTGTATCCGGGTGGGACACAAGGGCGAGGAAGTGGATGGCATGTAGCACGAGCGTGTACAGAGATTTACGAGGCACGGTTCAGAAAGAGACCGGCTGCAGGTCTAGCAGCCGGCTGGGGGCATAGGGCGGGGATGGCCGGGGGGGGGGGGGCTGATGGGGCCGAGGCCCAATCAAAAGTTCCGGTGGGCCAGGACTGAGAGGGGGGCAGGGAGTACCCTCTCGCAGCACCCGCTCGAGGTAAACCTGAGCGGTGGGAGGCAAGGCTGCCCTCACTTCCCAGAGTAGGCGCCGGGGGGTGCGAAGGGTGGAGCCATGCACCGAGCCAGCTCACGGGGATCCACCCAGTGCCCCCAGGCATAATCCAGGAGGTCTCCGACCCGGGTGATACCTGCCATGACCAACGTCTGCCTCACAGAGGGGGCCTCCGCCACCTGCACACGGAGATGGCGGTTGTGTAGCAGGGGCTCCGCGAGGAGGTCCTCCCCTTCGGTGGGTATAACTGACCTGGAGCCTGCAATGAGCCTCCAGGTCCGGAGGAGGTCATGGTAGAAGGCTGGCAGCTCGGAGACGTCTCGCGGAACACGTCTCAGGTCGAGATAAAAGAGCTGCCGGTCATACCGGAGCCCTTGGTAGCGGCGGAGGAAGATGCATGCCAAATGGCTCCATGCCGGACTACCTGCACCATAAAGGAGTCTCTGCAGGGCCTGGACGCGGAAGGTGTGGACCTGGCTGCGGAGGCAGCACAGGCCGTGCCCCCCTTCATCTAGGGGAAGGCTCAGAACCCCTGCAGAGACCCAGTGCAGTCCTGGCCAGAACCACCTCAGGATTGTCTCCTGGAGGCTAGCCAGAAAACCCGGGGGTGGGGTCAGGGTGTTGAGCCGGTGCCAGAGCATGGACAGGACAAGCTGGTTGATGATCAGTGCCCATCCCTGAAGGGAGAGGCACCGCAGCAGTCCTGTCCACCTCCGCAGCCGGTCAACAACCCTGCCCTCTAATTCGTGCCAGTTGTCCTCCGGGGAGGGATGGGTGGCAGAGAGGTAAACGCCCAGATAGAGCAGCGGACCCGCACCCCACCGGATGGCCTGAAGCGCGGGTGGGAGGGAGCTGACCGGCCACCCGGCCCCTACCATCAGGCCAGAGCTCTTGACCCAGTTGACCCGGGCAGAGGAGGCTGCCAAGTAGATAGCCTGACAAGCCTCCAACCGCTCCAGGTCACCCGGGTCCTGGACCACGAGGAGTACGTCATCAGCGTACGCCGACAAGACCAGCCGCAGCCCTGAGTCAGGGAGCACCAACCCCATCAACCTCCGGCGGAGGAGACAAAGGAAGGGCTCAATGGCCAGAGCGTACAGCTGGCCCGACAGCGGACAGCCTTGACGCATTCCTCGCCTGAAGCTGACCGGCTCAGTCAGGGTCCAGTTGAGCTTGACCAGACAATCTGCAGAGGCGTAAAGCACCTGGAGAAACTCCACAAACCGGGGCCCGAAGCCAAACGCCCGCAGGGTGCCCAGGAGATACCCGTGATCCATCCTGTCGAACGCTTTCTCCTGGTCCAGGGCCAGGAGGGCGAACGACAGACCATCCCTACACCCAAGCTCTAAGAGATCCCGGACCAGGTAGAGACTGTCGAAGATGGAACGGCCCGGGACGGTGTAGGTCTGGTTGGGATGGATCACATCCTGCAGCACGGACCCAGGCGCAGTGAGATGGCCTTGACTACTATTTTATAGTCCGTGCTGAGGAGCAAGACGGGACGCCAATTCCGGAGGTCGCGGAGGTCCCCCTTCTTGGGCAGCAGGGCCAGCACCGCCCGCCGGCAAGAAAGGGGGAGCTCTCCGCTCTCCTCAGACTCGGCCCAGACGATGGCGAGGTCCGGGCCGAGGACGTCCCAGAAGACACGGTAGAACTCCACGGTCAGCCCGTCCATCCCTGGAGATTTGTTGGTGGGCATGAGACGTTGGGCCTCCGAGAACTCGGCCAGAGTGAGAGCCGACTCAAGCTGGTCTCGGGTGCCCTTGCTGACCGTGGGAAGTTCATTCCAGAGCACCCTGCAGGCGCTAGGGTCAGTCGGATCCAGGGAGAAAAGACTGGCGTAGAAGGCCCTGGCCCTTCCACGCATCTCTTCCGGATCCATGGGGGGGTGCCGTCCTCTGCCAAAAGGCAGGTGAAGTGCTTTTTAGCCCCCCTCCGTTTCTCCAGGGCATAGAAGAAGCGGGAGCCGCAATCATCTCCCGAAGGAGCTGGATGCGAGATCGAACAAAGGCACCCCGAGCCCGGAGGTCCTCGAGGGCCTGCGGCTCCTCCCGCTTCTCCCGGTGCGCTTCACAGAGGGATGGATCCCCGGGGCTGGTGGCCAGGTGCCTCTCAAGCTCCAAGACCTCCTGCTCCAGCTGCTCTATCCCCACATCCCTCCGCCGGCTGGCCCCCTGAGTATAGTCACGGCAGAAGAGCCGGGCACGCACCTTCCCCACATACCACCAGCACCGTGCCAAGGGAAAGGCGGCCCTCTGCCACCTCCAGGCCAGCCAAAACTCCTGGAAGGATGCTACGAAGCCCACATCCTCCAACAGGCTATAATTAAAATGCCACTAGGCCGGCCCCGGCCTCTCCGCCAAGAGAGAGGCCATCACAGTCACCAGATGGTGATCCGAGAAGGGGGCCGGCTGAACGCTGGAGGAGTGGGCCCGTGCCAGATGGTGTCGGGACAAATAAATGCGGTCCAACCGGGAGTGGCACGACCGATGGTCCCCCACCAGGACATAGGTGAAGGTCACCTCATCATCCGGGTGGTGGTCACGCCAGACGTCCACCAGGGAGTGATGGTCAATCACCTCCCGGAGGACGTCTGCAGTGGCCTGGCACTGCTCAGTCCCCGTGCGGTCCCATTCCTCAAGGGTGGTGTTAAAGTACCCACTGAGGACCAGGCACTCCAGAGGATCCAAGGTGCCAAGGAAGGCGGCCACCTGCTGAAAACATTGCAGCCATTCCGGGCCCGATGTCGAGGCATAGACGTTGACCAGATTCAATGCCAGCCCCTCCATATGGACCCGGAGGTGCAGGAGGTGGCCCGGCTCAACCTCGGCAACCCCCAGCACCTCAGGCTGTAGGCCGGGGGAGAACAGGGTGGCCACACCGCTGGAGCGGGTGGACAGATGGCTTAGATACAACCCGTTCCCCCACTCCAGCCGCCAACTAGGCTCGGCGGCTGGATCCGTGTGGGTCTCCTGTAGGAAAACCACAGAGTACCCCCCCTCCCAAAGGAAGGAGAGCACCTGGGTCCTGCGGAGACCCCACCTACAGCCTCTGGCGTTTAATGTGGCAAAGGTGACGGGTGCCATGAGGAGGGCTGGGGGGGATCCTCAGAGGTGATGGGAACGCCAGCAGCCTCCATCGGGCCACGCAGCAATCCGTGGCTGACCCCAAAGGTCATGAGGGAGTCATGGAAGCTGTGGGCCCTTTGGTAGGCCGCGGCATCCCGTTTCCTGGTCCCTTTGCCCTCCTTCAGTATGGCCCGCATGGTCCGGAGGACGAGATGAAAATTCCCCCAGCGCTGCAGGGCGAGCTGCACCCGGCTCCTGGCCCCACGAGTGTTCTCCAGGAACGTGCACAGCTCTTCCCACAGCGCCTGGGGGTCCGGGGTTGGAGGCTCCCGGCCATCCTCCGGTCGGGTCCCTGTGTTGGCCCCGTGGTCAGCCGGGAGCAAAAGACAGGGCACAGAGCCCCGTCTCGGTGCCAATGGTGTGGGCACCATAGCTCCCGGCTGAACCCCCAGCACCAGGAAGGGTGGCGGTGGAGGGAAGACAGCAGCCCCAGGGATGGAGGGGGCCACAAATACCACCTCCTGGGAAGTGGTTGATGGAAGGGGGAAAGCCACCATCCTGGGGGTGGCAGTAATAGGCGATGGGGCTGGGGCTAGGGTAGGTAAGGGGGGGGGGGACAGTAAAGGGAGAGATGGGATTTAGGCCAGGAAAAGAAGTGATGGAAAGAAAGGGAGGAGTGGTTGTGGGAACAGGGACCCCGGTAGTCAAACCACCAGGGTGCGGCTCCCCTTGACCGGGCACGGGATTTTCCAACAAGGAGTGAGGAACGGGATCCGTGCTGATGCTGGGTGTGGGAGTTAAGTATGTTTGGTTCACCACATCCTCAGCATTAGACACAGGGGAATAGACGAGTGAGGGAAGGAGCAGCTATCCCCCCAGGGACAACACCCCGGGACCCGGCTGCTCAGGGCTGGCTGTCGCCTCGAGGGGCTCGGCGGCCGCCACAGGAAGATCTATAGCAGCCTGGCAGGTGAAGCAACCCGGGGGTGTCCCCGGGATAGAAGCAGGGACAGCAGACGGGGGTTCACATTCGGGTTGGGTCTGGGGCAAGGGAGGGGGTGACGAGATGTCATTGCCACCCAGATCAAGGCCCACTGGTAGAGGGTCGTCCTCCCTTGGGGCTACCAAGGTCAGACCCAGGGCCTCGATCTCCGCAAAGATGGAGCCCATTTCTCCCCCCGCCTCAGCTGCTGATGGTTCTGGAGGGACAGGGGTGGCTCCATCCGCGGCCTCCCCAGGAGAGGGATCAACAGGGGCCTCCTGTACGGGGCAGCGCTGCACCCCTCCTCTACTGCGCCCATCTCCACAGCCGGAGCCTCCTGCTGGACCTCACCAGAGGGCGCAGCAAGTGGCTCAGCATCATTGATGGTATTAACAGATGCGGTAGCATCAGCCCCCCCGCAAAGACTTCCGGGGGCCTCCTCCCCATATAAGGTGCTGGGGAGGGACAGAGCCTTCTTGCGCTTGCTGCGGACCCTCTGGGGGAGAGCCCGGCCCTCTAAGATGGAGTCTGAGGGCCAGCCAGCAGGGGCAGGAACAGGCGGCAAGGGCGAAGGCTCTTGGGGAAAAGGAACCTGGGGAGGGACAACAAGGGGATGGGAACCCTCCCCCTGGGGTGCACCCTCTCCCATATCTGGGGTCACAACCTAGGCCGCTGCCCTGTCCTCTCTGGGCCCCGTCCCAGATGGTTCAGTATGGGTGGCGACGGGGCCCGGCCGCTCCTCTGGGCATGGTGGGGCTGTGGACCCTACGTCCCGAGAGGCAGCGGCAGCTGTGTCCCTCGATGGAGGAGAGGCAGCTTGAGTGGCCGGGTGGGCGGGGTCGCCGGCGGTGGTGTGGCCAGCACCCGTATCAGCTCTGGGGGGCCCAGTTGCTCCCTCCTCATGCTGGGCCAAGGGGCAGTCCCTCCGGACGTGCCCCGTGGCCCTACAGAGGAAGCACCGGGCCTCGCCTGAAGAGTAAAAAATTTTGTAATGGGCCCCTTGATGGGGCACCAGAAAGGACCCCTCCAGTGCCACCCCGCCACGTGCCCCCGCCGGTGGCAGTTGGATTTGCACCTGCCGGCGGAAGGACAAAACGTGACGGAGGGTGGGGTCCTTACAGCCCAGTGGGAGAGGGCTGATGATAGATATTGGCTTCCCCAGGGTGGAGAGAAGGGGAAGCAGGGCGGCATTGGGGAGGAAGGGAGGAACGGAAGTAAGGACCACCCATACGCCCAGGTCCTCCAAGGGTTCCACTGGCACGTGGACACCCCCCACCGCCAAGCCTCTGACCACCGCCTCCTGTGCGGCAGCCTCCGATGCCAGGAAGAATACCATCTTCCCGAACATCTTGGAGGCCGCCACAATGGCCGAGGGCCCCACCACCCTCGCCATCGCCTGCACATAAGTTTCTACGTGGGGCGAGGCAGCCACCAGGAGGCAGTGGACACCGTGCCTCCTGGTCAAAGAGGGGAAGGGGCCCCGGCCCCCTGAGCTCGAATTAGAGGAGGCGGTGCGGGCTGATGTTGTGGCGGTGGGTGGAGGGGTGGCAGCCGCCTGGGCGTACGTGGTGGAGGGAATAGCAGGGGAAGAAGGGGCCACAGCCGGTGGACTGCCTGCAGAAGCAGCAGGGCCCTTGCTTGCCTTCTTTCCCTTGCTCTTTTTTCCGGCCGAGGAAGTTGGGGCAGCAGTAGTGGAGGCCCCTCCCGTGCCCGCTGCCACAGGTGCCCTAGTAGAGGCACCAGAGGTGGTAGGAATGGCAGCAGTGGTCAAGGGGGCAGCCACAGGGAGAGAGGGAGGATCAGGCTGTGGGAGAGGTTCAGAGGAAACTGGGGAGGTCTCCATGTTCCCAAAATGGAGGGAACAGGAGGGGATATCTGGGGGTGGATAGACTGGGGTAAGGAACAAAACGGGGGGGTGGGGGACCAGGTAATGGGAAAGGGGTGAATAAAGGGTAAACTATATGGGAGCCAAGGGGTGGCAACCACTCCTCCCTGCTAGGCTGCAGGCAAGGGAGGAGGGTGCCAGGGAAGGAAGGACAAGGGGCTTACGTAGGCTAAGAGGGGCCGGCTCCTCCGGCTGCACTGGGTGGGGTGGGGATCACAGGTGTATCGGGGGGGGTGCAGTGCATGGGGGATAAACAAAAAGGAATCAGGGACCTATATGGCCTGGCCAACTCTGGTTGGGGGTGGATGGTGCAAGGGTGGGGCTGATGGGTGGGGCAGGGAATGCTAAAAAGGGAACAAACTCTCAGGGCTGGGGTGGGGCAGTAAAACTAAATCAAATTCTAAGGCTTAGGGAGGGGTCTGTGAGGGATAGGGAGCACTGAGCTAGCTGGAGGGCAAGGGAAAGGGGGGGAGGCCCTCCAGCCACTGGGGGTAAGGGAGGGAGAAAAGAAAAAGGGGGGGGGACTAAACTATAGGAAGAGGAGCTGCTACTGCTGGGAAAGGGGGGTTCTGTGGTCCCTGCTGCTGCAAAAAGCCCAAAGGTGTTAAAGGTGGAAGGTTGGGAGCCTGCTGCCTCCTTGGTGGTGGGAGGGGAGGCCAGGGAAGCAGCAGCTGGGGGTGGTGGTGTTGGTATTACAGTTTCTTGATAGCTCACCCCCAGCTGCAATCAGCAAAGTCTCAGTCCTTAGAGGCCTCCCCTCAGTGATGGTGGTAGTCTCTCCTTGAAGAGGCAGCAGGCTCCAGGAGCAGCAGCAGGGACTGGCTGGCTGGCAGGAGAGGTGGTCTTCTCCAGATGGTGGTGAAAGTTTTCTTCTTCTCTGGCTCTCCCCCCCTCCCCACTGAGCAGGGGGGGTGGGAAGGAGAGAGGCCAGCCAGCCACAGCAGCAGCAGAAGCAGGAGCAGGGGAGGAAAAGACAGCAGAGGTGGTTGTGGTGGTATGAGCAGGAACAGGGCCAGGAGTTGGTCAGGCAGGGTGTGTGTGTTCTCCTCCCTCTCCCCAGCTGAGGAAGCAAGGGAGAGAGAGTGAACCTTGGATGCTTGAACTGCTAACTGTGTGTTTGTGTCTTTTCCTACAGGTGATTTCTGTTAGTTGTTAGCTACTCTGGGAATTGGGACTGTAATTGTGTGTTTGTCTGATTGGGGTCTGTTTGGATCATTGTTCCCTGCTCACCTTTGATCACCGGCTTCAGTCAGCCTTGTGATCATCCTTCCCCTGTGTGTTTAACGAGGAGCAAGAGTTGACCTAGGCCAGGGGTACTCAAACTTTTTGCGAGCTGGTCCACATTCAGCCTTCCACCATTCATCGGGGTCCACAGGCAACTAGGGTAGGCCTACTGCTGGGAGCGGGGGGGGGTGATGCCGTGAGCAGGGGGTGTGTGGTCCGGGAGTGTGGGGGCTAGCAGGAGCAGGGGGGGTGATGCTGCAAGTGGGGGCGTGTGCTCTGGGAGCAGGGGGGCTACTGGGAGCAGGGGGGGTGATGCCGCGAGTGGAGGGGGCTAGCGGGAGTGGGGGGTAATGCCGGGAGCGGGGGGGGGCTAGTGGGGGGGCGAGTGGGAGCAGGGGGGCAGCGCAGCGGGCCCTGTGGGGGGGCAGTGCAGCGAGCAACTGGAGTTGCTCAGCTGCCCTCTCCCCTTAGAGGCAACATTGCTGTTGCCAATGTTCCCTCTAAGACCCACTGGCAGCTGAGCAACTCCTGTTGCTCACTGCGTGGGCCCCCGCCCCCAGGGCCCGATCCTGCCCCCCTCCGCAGGCCAGATCCTGGAGGCCCCCCCTCCCCTGCTTACCCTGCATGGCCCTCACAGCTCCTGGGGCAGAGAAGCACTAACGGAGCATGCTCAGATATTCTGGGCATGCTCCATTAGAGCTTCTCTGGGCGGGAGTTTTAACAACTCCCTGCCCCAGAGGAGCTGTGAGCAGGGCCTCTGGCTGCTGGCCCTGCACGGCCGGCAGCCTTCCCTGCACGGGGGGCGGTCCACCAGAAATGTCTTTGCGGTCCGGGTTGTGGACCGCGGGCCGCCATTTGAGTACCCCTGACCTAGGCAGAGAAGGCTTTAAAAGCCAGTGGCTGAGCAACCAGGCAAAGCTTGCAACTAGGGGGACTGAAAACAAGGGAGTTTGAGAGGGAAGTTAGGAAGGAGTTTGTTGAGGCCATGATGGTGAAGAGGAGCTGCACTGCTTGTGCCAGTGCCCCTTCTGTCTCCTCCATCTGTGCTTGTAGCCAGACAGACATCCTGAGCATGGATATCTCTACCCAGCTCCTGGTGTGGACTTGCAGGGTCTGCAGCCTGCAGTTTCTTGTGTCCAACAATCAGGGCAAGGCTGAGAGCTGTGACCCCCTTTTCTGGTCCCCTAGAGCTGAACATAAGGGACCCACGCCCCAGTCCAGCTGCAGTGAACACTTCAAAGTTCCCCAATCTACCTGGCTGGACAATTCACAAAGGGATTCCCACGCTCTCAGAACTGCACTGTTACAGGGAGGGAGGGTGGAAGGAAAGGAGACAGTCAGCGGGCCTCCTGGGGCTTGTAGAGGTGCAGGCTAAGGGCTACAATAGATGTAAACTGCTGGGATGGAGCTTCTGTGCCCCCAGCTTACTTTCTGGGTGCAGCTGCAGAGGCTAGGCAGTGAGGCTGAAAACCCTGCCTCCAGCACCAGCAGCTGTTGAGAAGTCAGGGATAAGGGGCAGGCCCCCTACAGCGTGGCAAGAGCTGGGATGGGAGGGGCAGCATTGTGAGGGCCAGCAGGGAAAAGCAAGTATTCAATTAGGTGGAAAGAGAAGCACTCAGAGCAAGTACTTGCCAGATTCTACAGTTTACCCGCTCAATATTAATTCTATACTCCTTGTCTGTGTGCATTACGATAGTCTTTAATTACATCAGTGCATGATTTTTTTAAATACTTTTCTTTTTTGATATTGTTTTCTGGGTAAATATTTTTAAAACTGGCAACATAAATTGATCAAGAGCAAGTCTACAATGAACTGCACCTCTGCTTAATATGCAGAAGGTCCTGAGTTCAAGCCCCAGGAGGTTGGACTCAATGATCTCATGAGGTCGCTTTCAACCTTATGATTCTATTCTAACTATAGATAAGTGATGGTAATTAGCAATTTAAACCTGAAAAGCTATTGTAAATTAATTTTCTTTTTTAAAAATCACCTGGCATTTTCAGATATTGTAATATAATGCAAAATTATTTCTCTTGTATTTCTATTTTGAGAATTAAATAAGAATCATCAGAAATGACTGAAAATTGACACAAGTTTTACATCCAATACCACTGACTACTGTCAAATGGTTATTCAAAAAAACCCTCTCTTTAAAGAGTGCTACAAGTACTTATTATGGATTATGGTTCATTTTCAGCATGCAGAATGATTTAGACTTAAGATAGGCCACCACTACTGAAAACTGGCTTTAGACAAGAAATTCCTTAAGTCCATTGAACAAGTGTGCCTGAGACATCAGTCTGTCATCTGTTTGCAGAAGGAACTGCTAGCACATTTATTTTATAAGAAAATTTTAATTAATATAAGTAAGTCAATTACCAAGATAATTTACATTCACTGCAAAGTTCAATAGCAGCACTATACTTCTACTGATTAAATTGCATTCAACACGTATTAATTCTCCTTTGTTGTATACTAGTAGTCAAAATCCGTTTATATTTCAGTACAGTCTTCATGAATGACTCTATGGGTATCTGAGCCCATTAGACAAGACTAATTGTTGTGAAGGGCTGAGGATGGAAAATTGTGTTGTAAACTTTCTGAAAAAAATCTCTCACCAATAAAGATTTTACTTTGTATTATAAAAACCAAATATTAATATTTAGAATTTTTACAGGGCCTGACCCCAAACTGAATAAACTCAATGGGATTTTTTTCCATAGTATCTTCTGTACATGGACTCCAAAAGACTTACTGAAATAGGCTCTGATCTTGCACTTTCTGTCCCCCTAAATTCTCATTGTTCTGTTGTGATTCTGAACAATTGAAAAGGTGTCCCTGTGTGCATCTCTTCACAGGATTAAGATGAGCAGTATTTTCCCTTACTATAACTCTAATTTTAAAATTAATCGTGTCTGAGTCCTCAGACCTTTTATCTTCACTGTCCATGAGTATTTTAGTGAATAAGTTTACTGGCAGAAATATTGGCAGGGAAGCAGGGTCATGGTAGGTGCCGGGATGGGGTGGGAGGCAGAAGTGTGGCATGGTTGGGGAGAGCAGAGAAGCAGCAGCGTGGTAAGAGATGGCAGGGAAGTGGCAACGGGGGGTGCGGGAGAGAAGCGTGACATGGTCTGAGAAGCCATAGCATATTAAGATTTTCTCATAGGCCCTAATGCAGCGTACTCATTGTTAAAATAAAATCATGTTTTACAAGTCCTAAACATGATGTGGAATACTAAGAAATGAAAATACAAAGGAGAAAAGTATAAAACTGAACATAGATGACTTTTGATTTTTGGCACAACTTACTGCTGTGAAGCATCATATTCCACAATGAAATTCAAAACATTGTGCAATACTTAAAGATGAGCGTCTCAGAGAGCTTTTACCTGCTGCATTGACAAGTTATTGCCCAGATTTAAAAAAAAACTTGCCACAAACCTGTAGTGTTCTACATCTAGCAACAGGTAAATTTTTACTGTATAGTCCTAGTTTCATGGTAATCTTAAATAATTATTACAATCTGACATTAGTGGATCAATATTTGCCCCATTTTTACAATAAAATTAAAGTGCGCAATGAATTTTAAGCTTAGTAATTTTGAAGTAGGTAAAAATGTGGTTATATACCTCAGTGCAGCTCCCGAAGGTTTAATAATCAACTTGTGCAGCTCTTGAGTTCCGTAAGTTTGGCCACCCCTGCAATAGTATATGGGCTTGTAATTAAAGACTGTCTATTAAAGCACATGCAGAAAGAAGTAAAATTATCCTCACACCATAAATGTGGCATTTAATCTCTACTGAGGGCTTCATTTTTGCATTCTAAACATTATTTAAAAGGATTTTCCTAGTTTAAAAGGCAAAGATCAGTAAGTCTCTTATAGGCAATCAAAGCAACTTCCCCAGCATGAATCATCTGAAGGGTTTGAACCTAGAACCCTCAGCAAAGAGTTGATCCCTTGAGCAACAGACATACTCCATCAGCTAGACGCAGGAAAAGCTGTAGTGTAGGGAAGGAGCTGTTTGGGGTTAAGGTATTATCAGAAGGCGCCCATCTCAGCTCTCACTCTTATCTCTGGGGGAAGCTGATGGGGCTAAAGCCACATGGGTCATGTGCTGGGTTGTGGGAAGCCAGGTCCAGCTGTCACCTTCTTCCCACCTGTAACTGCTCTGCCAGCTCCCAGAGCAGTGTGTGCTCCAGCCCCAGGGTGAATCCAGCACATCTAACACTGTTATTATGTTAGCATGCTACAGAGCTTTCCTGCGACTCACATGTGAGACCAGAGATGGGGATTCTTCCAAAGCTCGCACCTCAGCAGAGCCTGAAGAGAATTCCTGGGAGCAAAGAAACCTCAATTCTCCACCCCAATCCCCAAGGAGCAGGGGCAAATCACTGCATGGGCCAATGCGGCCTGGGTCCAGGGGCTCACCACCATGTGGGGGCCCTCTGCCCTGCCAGCAGCCTGGCACTGGGAAGGAGAACAGGGTGGGCTGGCCTCAGGCTGAGCTCTGAGCTCTCGTCCCACCCCTGGGCCAGCTGATCCGCCCCTAGGGGCAGGGCAGGCTTGCTGTGGCTTGGCCATTGTCCCTGGGGGCTGCGGGGTGGCAGGGCTGACTGCCGCAAGTGAAGTACAGGCTAGACTGCGGCTGGCGGCTGGCCCCAGCCACCTCCCCCCCCCCAGCACTGGCCTGCTGGCAGGGCGGGAGGATCTCCAGTGGGAGGGTGGCCCCCACCGGTGGGGAGGCCCAGGGCCTCTGATCCACCACTGCTGGGAACTCTCCCTAGGCTGAGTTTTCAGAGGTCTGCTGGGAACAATGGAGGCTCAAGAGCATCTTCAAAAAGGTCAGAAGAAATGTTTACAATGGAAAAATTTAGTGACCCTCTCAGGTAGGTTCCCTGCCAGGTTCACCCTGTAATTAGTTTGGCCAGGTCTACAGTGGCAGCAAAATTCGACTGGAGTTACACAGAGTAGCTTTCATAACTCCTGTCACCTTCCTAACTCCTGTTCCTCTCTATGCCATGCTGACACTTAGGGAGTGGAGGGGGGTTATTAAGATGAATTCTGGATTGATTTAGTGGGTCGTAACTGATTGCTAAATTGTTCCAGAAAGATCAATCCTATGGCAGTGAATTTGCCACCATCACTGTAGTCCTGGCCTTTGTAGAACGCTCATGTAGAAAGGATGGACACAAGTACCACACACCGTGAGTTACCCTAAGTGACCTCTAGGTGTCATTAGAACAATGTGGGGAACCAGCAGGCAAACCAAAGGAGCAGAGGTTACCTGTGAAGTTGGAGGATGGAGGTTCACAAAGAAAGGGTTTGCAGTGGAACAGAAACTCCGTGTCAGTGCTGCAGTTCGATCCATTGGTGCTTCTCTCATTGGCACCATCATTGCCCAGTGCCTTAAAATTTCCTTTGACAGGAACAAAGAGCATGGATGTGAAACACAATTAACCAAGAATGTGAGCATGGATGTGAAACATAATTAACCGATTTCAAAAGGGATAGCCGTGTTAGTCTAGTCCAGTAAAAAAACAACTAGGAGTTGTGTGGCACTTTAACAGATTTATTTTTTGCATGAGCTTTCGTGGGAGAAGATCCCACTTCCTCAGATGCTTCAAAGATGCAAAAAATAAATCTGTTAGTCTTAAAGTGCCACACAACTCCTAGTTGTTTTTTTACAATTAACCGAGAATGTGTGTGTATGTGCAACATCAGTCATTGCATATCTGATAACCAACTTAGAATAGGGAAAGGGAGAGACCAAGATAGAAGGAAAATCGCATTTGTTACACAGAGTAAGATGCCTTCTCTTTTCCTTGAATGCTTATCAGTGTTCTCATATCTAGATCACATCAGAGGGGTTCATGTATCAAGTTCTTAACTACTCAGTGTTCATGTAATATTTTGCTCTGCTTGGGAATAACACAATGTACTTGATTCTATTTACAAAAGTGTTGGAACAGCCAATGCTGACTCACTACAGAGGCCAGGACTTGACCCCTTGAGATCCCTTCAGCTATGTCTACACCTAAAATCTTAGTTCGGACTTGGTGGATCTGAACTAGGTAGTTCTAAAGTTAGTGTGGTTAGTTTGAACTAAAAGTTAGTATGAACTAATAAAAAGCACTTATTTCGAACTAGCCACTAATTCGAACTTATTTGGTTTGAACTAGCATGTCTACGTTGTGCTAGTTTGAACTAAATATGCAAATAAGTTCAAATTTTTTAAATTCAAACTAGGCAAAACCTAGTGTAGACTGAGTTCAAATTAGTTCAGATTAAGGCTCCTTAATTCAAATTAATTTGCTAGTGTAGACATAGCCTTCCAGCACTGCAACTCCTGAATTCTTCAAAGTGTCTGACAAAGTAGGATTTTCTCCCACAGAAGCTCACACAATATATAAATTTGTTAGGCTTTAAGTGCCACAGGACTCCTTGTTTGTATGAATAAGAGAGCGTCTTAGAGGAAATCTTGTGGTGCAGTGCTATACACAAGTAAATAAAAAGCCTCGAGCTACTCACCCCCAGAAATTAATGTAGTCGCAGCAGTGCAGACAACAGGGGTCACCTGCCTGAGTATGCCCCAGCCCCTCGGAGGGCACCACAGTTACTCTGCTATTGTCAGTGCACTGGGTCGGTTAGACTGGTGGCAGATGTGTCCAGAGATGGATTAAGGAACCTCAGGGCCCCTGGACCTCTACCACCAGTGCCCAGGCCCCACAGCCTGGCAGCCCCTCCAGGCTAGGACCCTGATCCTCCCCCCATTAGCAGCCTTGGGGCAGGCTGGTGGTGTGGGGCCTTAGGTCCAGAGGCCAGCCCTGGCTCCAGCCTGACTGCTCAGCCCCCACAGGTGATGGGGACAACCAGCATGCAGTGGGGCTTTCAGTGCAGCCCAAAGGCCATGCCAACAACTGTACTGTATGCCAGCCAGCCCTGCCCCTGGAGCAGAGTGTTAAGGTCCACTGGCCGACCCCCACCCCTGGGAGCAGACCAGCCAGCCCAGGGGTAGGATGGAAGTGTAGAGCCCAGCTGCTGGCCCAGGGTAACCCCTACCCCAGCACCAGTAGGGCAGAGGATTCCCACAATGCAGGGAACCCTATGTATGGGCTCCATCAACCCGTGAAGTGATATGGCTACCCAAACTGAGCTTGTACCTCTAGCTCTGGAGTAGACGTGTTCTAACGATATGCCCCCTCCACCGGTTCCAGGCTTTGTCTGGCAGCCTTTTGTGAGTGCACAGCCCACTCCATGCTTCCTGTGCACCCAGCACCGCATCCCAGGAAATGCAGGATTGGGCCTTTAAATCTCAATTTCCCCAGCCTGTGGCTGGCCTCCTTGCTCTTTGGCCACTGACTTCCACTCCCGGGGCCTTTCTGTATTGCATTGCAATGCCACAGTGCAACAATGATTTTATATAGTGGGATAGACGCTTCTGTAGGAGAATTGAACCCAAAAGGCCTAATTATGGATAGGAAACAGGCTTTGAAGCCCTGTACATTATGGTACTCCTGGGGAGAAGGGAACAGGTGCAGAGAAGGGCTAGAAGGATGGTCCACAGAATGGAAATCTGACTTACAAGAGGAGACTTAAGGAGCTCGACTTGTGTAGCCTAACCAAAAGAAGGTTGAGGGGAGATTTGATTGCTCTATATAAATACATAAAAGGGGTAAATACCAGGGAGAGAGAGGAATTATTTGAGTACAGTGCCAATGTGGACACAAGAACAGAAGGTTACTTACCAGGAAACGTCCTATTTGGAGATGGGCTGCTCACATCCATTCTGAATTAGGTGACTACAAGCCGTACCTAGGATGGTGGGTGGAGTTAAGGTTTCCCTGCTATAAGGACTGCTCTGCCCATGGCTGCATCATCTCTTGCCTGCTGGACAATTGCACAGTGTGATGCGAAGGTATGTACTGAGGACCAGGTCGCCACTCTGCAGATTTCCTGGATTGGGACTTACGTGAGAAATGCTGTGAAGGATGCTTGTGCTCTGGTCACATGCACCCTGATCTTCCCTGGGAGGGGAACATTTGCTCTCTGGTAGCAGTCTTTAATATAGTTTTGTAATCCAGGATGAAATGCATTGAGTCATTACTGGTCGTCCCCTCATGTGCTCAGCAACTGCAATGAACAGCTGCATTGTTCTGCAAAGTGATCTGGTTTGCTTGATACAGATCTCGAGCACCCTTTTTACATCGAGGGTGTGCCACTTTCGTTGGCTCTCCATGACCTGCGGGTCCAGGAAGAAGACTGGTAGGTGGATGTGCTGGTTCACGTGGAAGGGGAGCACCATTTTAGGCAGGAAAGCCAGGTGTGGACGAAGCTGTACCTTGTCCTTGTGAAAGACCATGTATGGCGGTTGTGAAGAAAGGGATCTTAATTCTGAAACCAGTCTGGCTGAGGTGAGAGCCACCAGGAAGGCCACCTTCCAAGATAAAACTAGCAAGGTGCAAGAGCTAAGGGGTTTATATGGCAGTTTTGTGAGTCCCTCTAGTACCAGATTTAAATCCCACTGGGTGACTGGTTCCCAAGCCTGGTGGTAAAGTCTCTCTATGCCCTTCAGGAACCCTGAAGTTGTGGGATGAGAGAAAGGCGTTACCCTATTGAAAGTATTGTGCTGGGCTGAGATTACTGCCAAGTGCATGCTGATAGAAGGAAGCGTAAGGCTCTTCTCTTTTGGGCTTAGCAGGTAGTCCAGTATTAATTCGATTGGGGCAGACTTGGGGTCCACTCTGTTTCCCTGGGCACAAAGGGAGAAGTGTTTCCATTTGGCACTGTAAGTGGCTCTCGTGGAAGTTTTCCTGCTTCTGTTCAGGACCCTTTGCACTTTCTTTGAGGATGCCCCCTCACTGGGGTTCAGCCATGCGGCCACCATGCTGTTAGGTGCAGCACCCCTGAGTCTGGGTGGTGCAAGCGGCCGGAGTCTTGTGTGAGGAGGTCGTCCCTGAGCTGAAGGATTATGGGTGGGGCTATTGAGAGGTCTAATAGGGTGGTATACCACAGATGGTGAGGCCAGACCAGGGCTATTAGAATTACGTCCGCCTTGTCCCTTTTGATTTTTGATAGGACCCTCTGGATCAGTGGAATGAGGGAAAAAGCATAGAGGAGTGCACCCCCCACCCCAGTCTTCCAGGAGGGCACCCGATGTGAGCCCCTCTCCTTCCCTCTGAGAGAGCAGAATCGACTGCACTTGCGATTTGTTCATGAGGCAAATAGATCCATCTGGGGTTGACCCCAGAGCCAGAAGAAGCTGTCTGCTACCTCTGTGTGGAGGGACTACTGGTGTTGGGAGAGGAGGTGCCCGCTCAGTGTGTCTGCCCAGGTGATTCTCACTCCTGGTAGAAATTGCGTCTCAGTGCCAGATCCCACAGGCGGGATATCTCCTCACACAGTGCAGGTGAGCAAGCACCCCCTTGGTGGTTACTATAGAACATAGCTGTCATATTGTCTGTTAGTACAAGAGGGGATTGCCCTCCCCTCTATCTCGTCTAGGAAGGTTGCACATGGTAGGCAGATCACATAAATGTGAAAGAACGGAGAGCAAAGGCTGCTGACCTCCCTTGACCCAGTCCCCTGGGTGGACAGGCCCCCCCGTGATGTGGGCTCCCCACCCCTGATCTGACGTGTCCGTGATCAGAGTGATTGAGGGGCTCTGGGATTTGAACACGACCCCTTTGCATGTGAATTCTGGATCCTGCCATATCCTTAGTTGGTTCAACACCCTCTTCAGGATAGTGACCATGTTGTTCAGGGAGTGACATTGTGGTGGAAGGTTGTTGCCAGCCATAGTTGTAGGGCCTTATGTGTAGGTGGGCTGTCCTTCTCACGTAGGTGGAGGCCACCATGTGGCCAAGCAGCTGTAGGCTGTGCTTTGTGGTGGTCATGGGGGTGTGCCCCAGCTCTGAAATGATAGACAGGGACTGAAACCTTGATAGGGGGCACAAGGCTCTTACTCTTATTGGCGATGTCTACACTACAGGGCTCAGTTAAGCAAGCTGAATAAAGTCTGCTCAAAGTAGACTTTATTAGCCTGCTTAGCACGTCCACCCTCAAAATGCCAGGAGACTGCCCACGTCCACACTGGCAGCTGCTAGGTCACTCTAGGAGTGGTGCGTTGTGGGTACCTGGCCCCCAGTGCACTACAGCAGAGGTGCCCTTCTCTTCCAGCCACTCCTTTTAGTCCAGGAAGCGAGTGGCCACGCCACCCTCCACACTGTGTGTGGCAACAGGGAGCCCATGGAGGCCAGGGAGCCTGATGTAGCCCAGCGATGTGCCAGCACAGCACTCCACACCTTCCCTGTGTTGCCCTGACTCCTCTGGCTCTGGACCAGGTGCTGCAGGGCAACTGCCAGCACAGGGGCAGGGAGCAGCAGTAGTTAAGGCTTAAACACCAGGAAACAGCACATAGAGGAAGGTGAAGTCAAGTGACCTGTTATAATGGGGAGAAAAAATCCAGTCAGGATTTAATCCTGCTTTCACACAATTTAATCTAAAAGAAATAGCAACTTTCTTTCTTTCTTTCTTTCCATGTGCTATTTCCCAGTGTTTGAATCTTAACTGCTTTGATTTGCTGTTAAACTGTGACCTGATCCTATGTCTTGCACTCCCCTGCATTTATTTCCTACCATTCTGTAAATTCCCCCATCTTCAAACTGTCTGATGAAGTCGGATTTTTCTCCCATGAAAGCTCATCCAATATATAAATTTGTTAGTCTTAAACACTGCCTCTGGACTCTTTGTTTGTGTCACAACAATATCAGGGGGGTCCTTTGAGAAGGGGAGACACATAGGGTTGGTCAGAGAGGGGGAGAGACAGGCTGGGTCAGGCTGAAAAGGGCAAGGGGGAGACGGGTTTGGGGAGGGAAGGGGGAGACGCATGGGTTTGGGCGAGAAGAGTGAGACATGTGGGGTCGGGCAAACAACAGGGGAGACATGCAGGTCAGGCAAAGAACAGGGGAGACATGCGGGGTGGGCTGAGGATGGGGGAAATGCTGAGTCAAGCTGTGATGCCCTGTCCGGCTCAGAACGGGGGAGATCAGTCAGGGAACATGGGGAGTTTGGCTGTGGTCCACACAGTTGGGAATGCTCCCAGCTGTGTTGTGCCTTCTAGCCTGCCTCCATCCCCATGTTTTCTGTGGTTGGGAGGCCAATTAAGTTGACTTAAGACAACTTCCCCTCCACATTGCCTTAAGTCGACTTAATAAAGTCGACTTAACTGTAAAGTCGACTTTATAAGAGGAAGTAATAAAGTTGACTTTACCTGATGCTAAAGTCGACTTAATGCCCTGCAATATAGACAGGGCTTTGTTTAAGTCGACTTAAACACACAGTGTAGACCTACCTATTGGGTCTAGCTCAGCCCCTATGAACTCTATTCTCTTTAAGGGGGAGAGTTTTGATTTTTCTAGGTTTAGTAGGAGGCCTAGTTTGCTATGCAGGCTTCAGGTTATGTGCACCCTGTGGTGGACCTGGTGTTTGGACCTTCCCCTTAACAACCAGTCGTATATCCTGACTCCCTGTTTTCTCAGGTGAGCTGCTACTGCTGCAATGCATTTTTTGAAAACCCTTGGGGTCAGTGAGAGGCTGAAGGGGACCATGGTGAACTGAAAATGGTTCCCACCCACCACAAAGCAGAGAAACCTTCTGTGTCCTTGCTTTATCAAGATATGGAAGTACATATCCTTCAAATCGAGGGCCATGAACCAGTCCCCAGGGTATAAGGAGGGAATAATCTGAGATAGGGATACCATTCAGAACTTTATTCTTTCTAAATGTTTGTTCAAGGCTGTGAGGTCCTGAATGGGTCACAGGTCCCCACTTGCTATTGGGACCAGGAAGTAGTGGGAGTAGAAGCCCCTCCCTCGCCCCCTCATGGGGACTTTTTTCCATCACCCCCAGAGTCAGAAGCCTTCATCACTCCAGTTCTAGTAGAGCTTCATGGGAGCAGTCCCTTCTGCTGTAGTGAGGGAGCAGGTTTCGGTCCTGAGGTCTGGATCTGATCTGGACGGCATAGCCTTGAGTGACTGTGTCTAGAATCCAGAGTTCTGATGTGATTTTGGCCTATTGATGATGGATCAGGCTTAAGTAGTCCCTGAATGGTGGGCTCTGGTAAATGTTGCTGCTGGTGCAGCCCTCGGGTGAAAGGTCAAAACCTCTGCCTCTGGTTGGGGTGTTTCCATGGTGGGGTGCTTACGTGTTCCCCTGAGGCCTGAGGCCCTTTCCACCTCTGTTCCTGTCTCTATCCCTGATCCCATAGGGGTGTTAGGAGGGCTGGAAGGACCGGTGCCAGGATCCCTCTTGTCATTGCTGATGATGGTGCTGATAGGGCTGATGGGTCTGTTGTCAATGGAAGGAATGCCTGGCCATCTACGGGGTATGCACACCTAGTGATCTTAGGGTGGCATGTGAGTCTTTCATTGCATGCAGCTTGGAATCCATTGATTCTGTGAACAGCAGTGTCCCTCGAAAGGGAGATCTTGAATGGACTGCTGCGTTTGTGGCAATAGTCCTGAGCCCTGCAGCCAGGTGGCCCTGCACATGGCAACCACTGATGCCACCCCTCAGCTTGCTGTATCTGTGGCATCCCAGGAAGTCAGGATTGCATCCTGCACAGCCAGGAGGCCCTCCTCCACCAAGGAGTTATAGTTCTGGGAGTGGTCAGAAGGGATGAGGTCTCTGAACCTCTCCATGGACATGTTAAATGCGTACCTGACCACAAGGGCCTGGTGATTTGCAATATGCAGCTGTAGGGCCATGGTGAAATACATCTTTCTGCCAAAGAGATTAAGCTTTTTGGCCTCTTTATTTTTCAGTGTGGCAGCTGGTTGGCCCTGCCATTCCGACTGGCTCACCGCATTCACCATCAGAGAGCCTGGGGTGGGATGGTTAAAGAGGAAGTTGAACTTCTCTGTGGGGACATGGTACTTCCTCTCTGCCCCCTTGGATACTGGGGAGGTCAAGGATGGAGTTTGTCACCTAGCCCAGGCAATTTTGAGGACTCCCCCATGTAGCAGGACTGCCACCCTGGCTGGGGGTGCTTCATTGCCTACATCGAAGAGCAGGTCAAAGTCCTCCCTGACCACCTTAATTTGCGGGTTGAGGTTTGCAGCCATGCACCTTAACAATTCTTGGTGGGAGTGAGGGTCTTCCCTAAATGATAGGGATCTCTGATATGTCGCTTCATCCAGTGATGAGGACAACATAACCCATGAGGTACTGTGGCGGGAACTGGATTGTCCTGCCCCAGAGTCTGACTCCACATCAGATGCCACCATGAACCAGGATCTCCTGGATGAGGCAGGCCTTGATGAGCCTGGGGACTCCCTGGTGCCCCAGTCAGTCCATTGTACGGACCAGTCTTTAAAAGTTCTTAGTGTCAAGTCCAGTGCAGAGGTTGCTTGGCCCTGTGACCTGTGCTGGCCAGAATCCCTACACTGGGATTCACTCTGTGAACGGCTGCTCTTGAGGGTCAGCCCTGATGGGGTATCATGCCACAAGGTCAGCACCAGGGCAGTCGGTGCTGGGGCCCAGGCCTGAGAGTCCCTGCTCCAGAATGGTGTCAGAGAGTGCTTCCTCCTGCACTTAACCACTAGCTTGGCGGTGGTCAGTGCCAGGGTTAGTGGCACTGACGACTGACTGCACTGGATGCAGCAAGGTTATTGTGACCATACCGAGGAACGGTCACTTTGGGAGGTTTCCAGGGAGAAATGGAACTAGTCCACATCATTCCCAGACTCAGACTCCGAGGAGATGGGGGTATATGCCCTCTTTGGCGGAGCAACATATGGAAAGTCCTCCAAGCAAGGTGAAGGTACTGTTGTGTCCGCAGTGCTGAGGGGCTGTGCTGATTGTCCACAGGAAGGTGTTCTGGAGAGCTTGGAGTGGGCTCTCAGAGTCCCTGTGCACTGCCTCACTGGTCACATAGTTGAGCCACTTTCTCCCATGCTCTGAAGGCTATGTCTACATCAGAAAGCTTAATTCGGATTTCCTTCCTTCCGAAGCAGTTCCCTGTCACTTCGAACTAACCATGGGTTAGTTCAGACTAACTGAAGCTTTTTAGTTTGCACTACCCATGCTTTTTAGTTCAAAATAAAAAGCAGGGCTAGTTCAAACTAAAAAGTTAGTTAGAACTAGAAAGTGTGGTAAATTGAAACTAACCCCTTAGTTTGAACTTTTTAAGTTGGAACTAAGGGGTATACATCGCACTAATTTGAACTAAACTTCGAACTAAGTACTAAGTTCGAACTAACCAGAACTAGGCAAGGCCTGGTATAGACACAAACTAAATTAGTCCAGACCTAATTGTCTAGTATAGACATAGTATAACTCAATGACAGGTTAGAAGTTTATTACAAGAGGCGGTGATGGAGGTTCTGTGGCCTGCATTGTGCAGGATGTCAGATTAAATCAGGCGTGGCCAAATGGGAGCCACATGTGGCTCTTGAATGAAAAAGTGCTGCTTGTGGAAGAAAGCCAGAGGAAAGCAGCCCCAGCCTAGGTGTTTTAAATCTTCCACCCTGAGCATGCTCAGAGCATGCTTGAGGGGATCCCCAGTCTGTGTCTAGACACCAGAGAGTCGGGGGGGTTGGCCCAAGGGAGCTAATGTCAGGGGCTGGGGATTAGGGAGGGGGTCAGGACAGCGAGGAGAAGCTGAGTTTTTACTGTATAGGTAGGCCTAGTTTTCATGGTAACCTTAAGTAATTATTAGAATCTGACAGTAGAATCTGCATTTGCCCTCTTTTTACTATAAAATCAAGGTGTGACACTGTCTGGGTCTAGGGGACTGTTTATGATTATTTTTCATATTGATATTTCATATTTACACTTATCCATATGTGATATGTCATGTTGGGTATCAACAGAAAGGCTGTAATTTGCTAGGAATGATTATATGATTTGTATGTAGGTATCATGCCTGTACTGGAGATTAGAAATCTATTTGTTTTGATGTGTGTTCCAAGTTGTTTGAGCTAAAGCAATCCCAAACTGGGTGTGTGCAGGATCTGGCGGTTCCTGCTTATCTATGGCATCCACAGAATCAAAGAGCCTCACCCCTCTGGGTGTCTGAACACCTCTCCCTGACCTTCCATGTTTTCATGGGGATCTGGGGCTCCTCCGCCACTTTAACAGGACACCCACTTTCCTTCCCTCTGGCAGCCTGTCTCTCTGCCTTTTTCTCTTTGTCCCACCTCCAGTGGGAGCCAGGGTCTGGGAAGACTTTGCCTCTCTGTAACGTCTCAGTCCTTTCTTGCATCCTTCATATGGGTCAGGATATGGGGGAGGAAGTCTGTCCCTGCAGTGGAGGCTGAGTCCCTTTCACTGCTCCCTGTGTGTACACTGGGATCTGGACTGCCCTCTCTAGAGATGAGTCATTCCTCCACTAAAACTAATGATTTAAAATGAAAGCTAAATGATCCCTATTTATTTTTAGTGATATTTAGGATTCATTATGTTACTAATCACATCTGAGCCTGTTCTTTGGCCAAAACTTTGCTGTTGTCATTCTAGTTCTATTTTTTAATTCACTGTTTTCTATTACAGTTTATGGTCCAAACCACGGCAAGTAAAACATGGCCTTACAAAGCTCTCTGCTAGTTATGTCCTTTTAAAGAAAGGAAATGGGCAGCTTCAGCCATCAAGGTGTGATACCTCACACTGCAGAAGTTTAATTTGAAAATCTAGTAGAGAAAACTGAATCTGACAAAAAGTATCTTGGTTTTCTCTCTGTGCATTAGAGTCCTGGCTATTAACAGTTAGCAAAAACATTTGTGGTCTGCACAGCCTCATATCACTTGTTAACCATCAATTCTGCATCTTTGTTTCCTGCCTACCTTTGCTGAGTAAACAGACCACTCTTTGTCTTGCAGACTGCTCTGGACAGGCTGATAAAAGACTTGTTCCTTGATGCCATGATTTTGTTTCATAATTACACAAACTGATGAGGGACTGGCTTAGGAAACACATTTTAATAATAAATATGGGATTCGTTTTCAAAATACTGTCAAGTAGCATGGTAGACATGGTGCTGACCAATGTGTTACAATGCAAATCGGTTGATCCATGCATGTGTTCAGTTGAAACACACGTGTGATCAGTGAAAGGCCAGGCATGGTTACTTATACACTGAAGCAGTGTAAAAGGCATCCAAGGCTAAAAACTGAGGAGACCAACTTGTTTTACAGTCCAAATTCTTAGCTGACTGATGTCACAGGAAGCACAGGGCAAGGTTGCCATATTGAATATATCTCTGGCTGTATGAAATCAACAGAAGCTGGAAATGCGAGGGAGAATAGGTGTCTGTGTTCCAAAATCTAAATGAGGAGGTGACATCTGGTCAAGCTGACCCCAGAGCAGTAGAGGTTCACAAAGGAAAACAGAGGCTGAGCTCCATGTGAAGTCATGTGTAATGGTGTAACAGTGAAAGGATTGCCAGAGATAAAAATGTTAATTAAAAATAGGGCTGCATGTACTTTGGCTGGGAAATCTGATTCTGGAATGTATCCTATGGGTGTCTAACATAGGTAAATTATTGTTGAATCAGGCATCAGTTAATTTGGTAAAACTGCATTGTGTGGACGTAAGGCAGTTTACCCTGAAAAAACAGATATCAATACAAAAAGTCTTCCCTATGAAGACTAAGCGTTATCTTAAAGTCAGTAGGGAATCAGTTAAAGGTAACTGATTTTAAAGAATTCTTAAACCAACACAACTGCCCACACTAGGAAATTGCTTTGTTCTAACTAAATTAGTTATAATAAATTACAACTTTCTTGCCTAGACTATCCTTTTATAACTCAGGTGAACATGAAGTGAATTTCCTGGGATAAGTAAAAGGCCCTTCTGGAGTTTGAGGGCTTTTTCCCTTGCTGAATCCCAAAAGCCAGTTGCAAGTGATGTTGGCGTCAGTGTCTCAATTAAAAGGTCACAAATTCTTTTATAATGGAAAAATATTATATGGAGATGGTCAAAAAATAATATGAGAAACTGTTTTTCCAAGGGCTCAAATGACAACTAGTTCTACTTCTAAATATTTCATGATATTAAAAAAAACCAGATTTTCATTTCCCTCTGTCTCCCCATTTTTTCATTTTGCCACAGATTGTGACAAAACCCTTGCCCATGCCCATTCAGCAAAACACCTAAGCATGTTTAAAATGAAGCCCTGGTCTATACTGCTGTGTGAGTTCAATGGCAATCAAAGGGAGATATGCTAAGTTCTTAAAATACCTTGCATTTCACCCTCCAATTGCCTTCCACCTACATACTGCAGTGTTTTCACTAGCCAGAGTCAGACGGAAACCACTTCCCTCCACCTCAGCACTACTTCTTCTGCAGGGGTGGTCTTCCAGCATCAGCTTCCTGATTGGCTGAGTGAGTCTTTACAGATCCAAGATCCAATCAGTCAATCAGGGAGATCGATCTGATGGGGGTTAACTTGCTGGCATTAGTGAAGACATGCCCTAAGTATATAATGAAATCTCCGTGGCTACATCTACACTGAAAAGATTTCTTGGGATACGGAGGCTCATCCCAAAAAAAGCTTTTCTGTATCTGGACAGGCATTTTGCTTTTTCAAAAGAAAGTGCTTTGGTTTTTCGAAAAACCGGAGCGCTTTTTTGAAAAAGTAAAACCTCATTCTTTTTCAAAAAAGCCATCACTCAAAGTGGCAATGACTTTTTTGGAAAAAGCCTGCCTATTCTTTGCATTGCCCCCCCCCCCCCAACCCTCAAGAGAGTACATACAGTGTGGACTCTCTCAAAAAGAAAAAAATGCAGCCTTTTTCTCAGGCCAAAGTGTCCTTCCTGGACTCTTTCCCCAAAATAACATTTTCAAAAAAAAAAAAAAGGTTATTTCAAATTACTTATTTTGAATTAAATTCAAAATAGGTTTTTTCAAAAACCTTTTTTCAAAAAAATGTTTTGTAGTGTAGACATAGCCAATGATCAAAGCATGCGATTCAAGTCAAGGGCACACTGAAGTGCATTGTAGAACTGAGGTCTAAACTTTCTGATTGTTTTTCTTGAAAAAGAACATTGCCTGCCCCAATTTACCTTTCTTGGACCCTTAGTAAGTCACAGCAGCACTCGCCTGAAGTGCACTATAAGAATATGTGCATTTAAAGGATCATAAATGTAACAGGGACCCTGCTGTGATATTTACAAGTATCTTACCTGGTGCTGCCATGAAGACTTTAAGCCTTTCTCTGTCATGAAAAGGTGTAGGGATGACAACACAAATCCAAAGCAAGTTATCTTTCCTCTTCAAGTACTGTTAGGATGAAAGGTGTTGCAGCCCATCTCCCATCAACAGCTGAGTGCCTCAAGTCTTCCTATAGAAGCATTTCTACCAATTCCAAATTGTTACAAGTTTTCTATGAACAGTATAATAGGACTGAAATATCCGAGTCTTTGCCATCAGGTCTGGCCTACCATGTTAGCAAAGCTGAGTTACATGGTAAGTGGCAAAATAAGGACCCTGTTCTCCTTCATTTATATGAGAACTACATTTACCAGGAATTAGAAGAAAAGCTTAGTCCAGACTAATTTGGACCAGATCTACACTAGCATTTGGCTAGTTCAAACTAAAACAATTTAAAAGCTCAGTCTGAACTCAAACAGTAAGTTTGAACCAAACACTTACTTCGAATTTTAGTTTGAACTAGCGCAATGTAGTCATGCTAGTTCAAACTAAAATAGTTTGAATTAAGTGGTTAGTTCAAACTAGCTGCTTTTTCTCGTTCAAACTAACTTTTTAGTTTGAAGTCGCCATGCCTTTTGTTTGAAGTAAAAAGTTAGTTCAAATTAAGCCATGCAGCTACTTCAGACTACAAAGCTGTGGTTAGTCCAAACTAGCCCAAAGCTAGTTCAGACTAAACTCAGACTTATTTAGTCCAGACTTGCAAGTCCAAACTAAATAAAGAGATGTAGACATAGCAATGGAGACTCTCTGTTTTTACACCCACTGTCAGCTATTTCAGTGGCTTTAGCTATAACAGGACTTTATCAAGTTCTGAAATAGTTCTGTTTGTGGAAAAAGGTGAAGGCTAAGATGTCTCCACAAGAAGCAGCAGAAAGTACATTTCTGTCCCTTTGATGTCACCAGAACAATGATGTTTTCAAGCCACACAGGAAAGAAAACATGCAGCTAGTCTCTGGTTCCACACGCTTCGATCACTTTGTTACCAAAGTGCCTGTGGTCAATGCTTTTTAGTAGGGTGGCACAGCAAACTTACAAATACCACTGTAACCTAGAGAAACAAACAAAATCCCTTTTCTCTCCTCCTTCAGCTGCAAAAGCACATATAGGTACAGTCCACAAGTGTGCACCTCAATCTAAGGGTAGGAGGAGATAGAGGACTTGAGGCCCAGTCTTCACTGTCCCTGGAAATAAGATAAATTTCTTTTCCAGTTAGTCAATAACATACCACAATCCCTCCAGAAACATCTATTCCTACTTTAAAAATGCACATCTATGTGTAAATCAAATTAGTTTAAATGCTTAATTTATTTCCACCAGCCTTTGCTCATTTCATCACTATGCCCCTGTCCACTGTACAATATTCATTCCACTTCCAGGATTAAACATTTTAAAATACAAAAGTTTAATAGCGGGCCTTGGGGCAGAGGCACAGGATGTATTTGGGAAGGTGTAGTGTCAGAAACAATGATCTCTACATTTTTGTTTTTAAATATTAAAAATTGTGCAAGAATTCAGACTTGGATTTCTTTTCCCCTTTTCTACATAGTGTCAGTGGAGGTGGCAGCCATGATGGCCACCCCGCCCCACACGGAGCCCCCTGGATTATGCTCCCTGATGGGCCTCCATCTCCGGGCCATCCAGCGCAAGGGGAAAGAGTGTTAAGTATCAATCTCCCCTGATGGCTCTCAATCTCCTGTGTGAGTTTCTTCCTCCCTAGCTTTGTGTCAACAAGGAGGGGGGTGAGTTCCTATCCCCCCTGAACAGTTTCTCGGCACCCCCGTCACCACGAAGGAGGGGTCATTGTCTGGGGTCCCAGTTTTATCATTGGTCCTGACCAGGATCCCACTCCTAATTGGCTATTTTTACTCTGGCTGGGCAAAATTCTATTAAAACCCCCTGTCTCAGCTAGCTTGTTGTTCTCCCACCCTCGGATGCTAAAGGGCACGTCGCGACCCGGTCGGACTGATCCCCCGACTGAGACAGGGAGTACCCGCCCCCGAGACCCTCTTTTTTTTGGGGGTGTACACGGATTGCCGGCCGAACGATTAAGTGCTGAGATGCTGCAGCTGGTCTGCCTCCTCGCTTTGGGTTCTGCTGCGGTCCTGGGACAGGTATTATAAATCGATATAGGCCTCCTACCTTCTCTTAATCATTCTACTTGGTACCATTTATATATAGTCTGTGATTGTAGCTTCTTCACCTGAGTTTTGCATAGTTTGTGTAGTTGTTATTATTTTCTCTGTATCCTGCATAATCTTTTTATGGTATAGTTGTTTAAGGTCTAGCATAGTTTTGTGTTGTTAATTTGCCAGGTGTTTTGTTAGTCATTTGTATTTTGCATCCTTCTTACTGTATAATTGTTCATTACTCTGCTTCTGCTCTAAACTGCTGGCCCCAAACTTCCCCAGTGTACACGGGGGGAGTGGGGGGGTTTATTTTCTCTCATCTGACTTTTTTCATTCTGCCGCCCACCCTTCTTGGCTAGCAAGGAGGAATGGCTTCCAGCCATTGGTAAATACGCGTCGGGTGGGCTGGTCAGTGCCTATACCGCTGTTGAGGCAGTAAAAGGCCAGAAAAGTCCTTGACTTATTATGGCCACCCTCTTGTAGGTCATTAATACTGTTATTTAACTGTAAGTGTTTTTGTAGGTTGTAAGTGTTTTGCATAGACTCTCATACTTTATCCTGTTGTTTGGCTGGAGGTGTTTTACAGGTGCTTTATATAGACTCTTGCTCCACACTGTTACTTGGTTATAAGTGCTTTGCATAGGTTTTTAGCTTTATATTGTCATTTAGTTATAAGTGTTCATTTAGATTTTGCTTTATGCTATTAGTTGGTTATAAGTGTCCTATATAGATTTTTGCTTCATATTGTTAGTTGATTACAAGTGGTTTTGCATAGATCTCCCTGTTTTACACTGTTAAGGGGTTGAAGGTGTTTAAGGTGTCACTATAAAAGTAGCTTTTTTGTTTAATTGAACTGGTGTCTGTCTCATTGGTGGGTGTCGCTGGTCCATCCCAGTCACATCGCGAACCCGGGGTTCAACACATAGGAAAGCTGTGTTTCTGATGCGAGACACTCCTGGCATGTGAGAGGCTGGCCTTGCTATATGGATGGCTTCAGTCACTACACATTTACGGCTCTGCTCCTTTTCAACTAGTCCGGTTAGTGAGCTTTGCAGAAGAAATGCAGGGATACCAGCATTATTATTTTTAAAGAGCCCATTGTGCTAGGGACAACAACGCACATCATCAGAGACAATCCATGCCCCAAAAGTTTACAGTCTCAGAGTATGTCTATATTGACTGCAGCAAAATCGCTGCCATCAGTTCAGGCTTCTGGGAGCAGACTGTGGCGAATATGAACTCACTGCTATGCTCCCAGAAGTCCTGGGACTCCGGGGGCATATGGGGAAGCTGACTGCAAGCGATTTGCCGTCAACTTTCCCCTAATGTGTAATGGTGGCTTACAAAGTTGCTGCCATTTACACAAGGAATTTTATGTTCATAAACGGCGGTCAACTGCCACTGAAAAAGCCCTAAGTGTAGACTAGGGCTAAGCAGACAAGACAGAAGAAGGGAAACAGAATCACAAAGAGGGAGAATAAAGTCACACAAGCCAGAGGCACAGTTAGGGTTAAAATCTAAGTCTCCTGCTCAGTCTAGGGCCCAGTCCCTTGGACCCCCACCTTCTGTCATACACTGCCTGTATGATTAATTTCTTCAAAGTGTTCCTCCTACTCATTCATTACCTAGATTTCAAGGATTCTCTGGTACGTTACCAGGGAAAGGAAGTCAAATGTCTGTCATCCTGCTAAGATGTACATATGAGACTGCTCTTACACAGTCTCTCTTCTGTACGCTCACATCTTCCTCTGCTCCTGTCATGGCTGGAGAGATTCTTTATGCTGATTTAAACATTTCTGGACCCTCTCCCAGACTTCTACATCCACCTCAGCACTTCAGTAAGTGGATTTAATTTATTGGTTTTATATCAAGTACCCTCTATTTTGAGGAGGCTCTTTTTTTTCAAGTGTAGCACAGATCATTTAGAGACAGATCCCCTAGAATTAAAGGGCAGGTCTCTGTTTTATGTACCATGCGAATGGTAGAACTTGGCTAATGTGAAGTCCTTTGCCACTGTCAGATCTGGTAAATGACTCTAACACATTACAGCATATTTTACTTCAGTTTTGTCAATATGTGTCACAGAAAACTTCATTGCCAATGACAGTCTCTATATACACAGATTAAAGTGCAGGGCAATGCAGTCTTATGTTACATATCTTTCACACATATTTGAGGGATACAAGTATTTAAGCTAAAATATTGACTTGCCCATGATAGCATGTAGAAAGCCATGCATTGGATGCATCTGGGAATGAATGACTGAACACATGGAATCTGGGAGAGTCAAGAAGCAGAAGGATTTTCCTGTTTAGTTAGAGAAGTTAACCATATATTTGGGAGACGAGATGGGAGTTGAAAAGAGCTCTGGAGCCAATTTGATGCAGAAGGTCCTGAAAACAAGACCAGAAGCTGGGAGCGTGTAGAGAAGGATCAGGTGTAGTAAGTTTTATGTACAGGCAACTGGAGAAGCAAAAGTCTGCTATCTTACAAAATGGGGCTGAAGAAGAGGAAGAAGTGAGTGAGAGAACCCGGCCACTGCAGATAATGAAAACAACCACGAAGTTTTTGTACACTGGACAAAAAAATCATGAAAGGTTAAGAAGGACAGAAATGATGGTTCCATTTCTGAACATGGTCATGGAGGAGCCACTGTAATGCATGCCAGCTGAAGGATTTTAAGTTGTGAGTTAGCAGACGACATCAGAGAGGGGCAGGCTAGAAATGATGAGAGAGAGTTGTATGGTTGATTTAAAGCTGTAAAATGTAAATCAGAGGATAGTTTTCTGTAATCGTTGTTTGAAAATTAAAAACTTTGATATTTTGGAGAACTATGATGAAGACAGAGGTAGAATAGTTATTTAATATCTCCATGGTGTGTTTTCTGTGACTACAGCCGCATAATTGATCTATACGACTACTTATATTAAGCTGTTGATGAGAGCCTTCTTATTTTCACTGTAATGGTATTTAATTTTCTAAGTAAATACCAACATCCCAAACAGTTTGTCACATTACCTATATACCATATATGTAGCATGCTGTTTATATACTATTTCATGGAAATAATTTTTATTTATCATTTGACTTTATCATGTTTTCCTCTTTGTGTATTTTAAAGTCATTATTTCGTACTTACACAGGTACTATATGTATAAAGCTATTTTCTTTTTACACATACAGTTATGAATATAATTAAATTATTGTACAGGGTCTGAATATGATTCTGACCAAAGTATCTCTTTCAAGCTAAATTACTAGTTTTTTGTTTGCTTCTTTGTTTATGTAAGACATTTCTTAGCTAGCTGTCTATGGTATAAGTGTTTATAAAACTGTGGGTGTATGTCTACACCTAGAATTGAATTTGAATTGATGACCATCAATTAAGTGCATGGAAACACTTGCTTTCATCAATTCAAACTGAGGAACTCCTCAGTTCATGGTCAATTCATGAGTAGTTCAAACTGAGGCAGTGTGGTCATGTCAGTTCGAACTCACTGTGAGTTTGAATTGACATGGGTTGACTTTCCTTCTAGGGTGCATGGCATCCTGGAAGGAAGACCAGCTCTTCAGCACTTGGGATCAGCAGTCCCAAACGTGCCTCCACCAGCCCCCAGCCAGGGTTGGGGGCAATGGGATTCCTGTCCCGTGGCTGGATTGCCACGCACAGGGAGAAGGAGCCCCCGTGCACAGGCTGCGTTTGGGGACAGGCATCCCAGTGCATGGCTACAGGGACCCCTGCATGCGCATCAGCCGCGCTAGCCACATGGAGGGGTCAGGGACCCCCACGCATGGCTGCAGTCCTGCTAGCCGCGTGGGGGGACCAGGGAACCCCATGGACACTGCAGCTCCACTGGCCGTGCACTGGGGAAGGAACCCCCATGCACGGCTGGTCTCCTGCTGGCTGTGCAGCAGGAAAAGGACCCCCCCATGCATGGCTGAGACTCTGCTGGCCGCGCACCAGGGAAGGAGCCCGCACACATGACTGGGGCCCCGCTGGCCGCATGCGGGAAAAGGACCCCCACATGCATGGTTCCAGCCGCATGTGTGGGGGGATCCCTCCCCTGCATGCAGCCAGCAGGGCTCCATCTGCCGTGTGGGTTCCTTCCCTGCACACGGCCAGTGGGGGCCCAGTAGCACACGCTGGCTCCTTCCCTGCATGTGGCCAGCAGCAGCCGAGCCGCACATGGGGTCCCTTCCCCGGCATGCAGTCAGCAGGGCTCCAGCCACACGCCGGGGGTTCCTTCGTCCCCACCACATTGTGCTGTCAGCACGGGCAGGGGAAATTCCTTTAGCTGGGTGCTGACAGCACAGCAGGGGTGAAGGAGAAGGGATTCCTCTGCCCCCGCTGCACTGTTTGTAGCACTCTGAGCTTGGCATGGGGGAAAACATCCCCTGCCCAGCTCTAGCTGCAGTGGGGCTAGAGCTAGGCAGGAGATGCTTTACCCTGTGCCAGGCTCAGAGTGCTGGAGCCCTGCAGGGGATTGGGTGGTGGCATGGTCCGTTTTGTGGGCCAAGTTGTCACACCTCCTATGGTGCCCCTCCAATTCCAATTAGCAAATGGAAATGCTAGTTCGAATTGAAGTTTCTAGTGTGGCCATATCAATTCAAATTGATCGAATTTGAACTAATAATTATTAGTGCGAATTGACTAATTCAAATTCAGTCAAGTCAAATTAACACTCTAAGTGTAGACAAAGCCTATCTGTGTTCTTCAGGCATTACTTTCACATAGGCCTGGACAGTCTTCTCATGAAAAATATTTTAAGAGACAGATTCTGTTCTTGAGTAATGCTAGAAGTGACTGGAATTACTCTCAGTTTACATCATTGTAACTGACAGCTGAATTTGCCCCTCGGCTTCTTCTGTCATTTCTTACTTAAAGTTATGCTATGTTGAGAACTGATTCTGTAAATGATTTGAAATGTCTTCCAATATCGCACCTACTGTGCTAATATAACTTCTGAGCAGGGGACTTATTACCATAAATATTCCCACTGGTTTTAGTCCCGAAACTTAAAATGAAAACTAACTTTGCTTGGAATCTTGGTAGTAACATCTAATAATAAAACCAACAAAGAGTCCTGTGGCACTTAAAAGACTAACATATATATTTATTGCATGAGCTTTTGTGGGAGAAAATCCCATTTCATCAGATACTATGAAGATGGGGGAAGTTACAGAATGGGCATAAAACAAAATAAATCAATATGAGAGACAGTTTACAGAGTAGACCTGATCAAGAATTCCACAGCTTCTTAATTTCTAAAATCTGAATAAAAATGATCCCTTTGGCCCAGGTGTCAAACTCATGGGCCAAATCTGGCCCATCAAGGGCACTCATCCAGCCTGCAGAGCTGCTGCCTGGACCATGCCTAGGAGCTAGCCACAGTGGCCACAACAAACAAGAAAGACAGGCTGCAGCAGAGCAAGACTTAGCGTGCTTGTGACTCACTCACATGATCCGAGTCACAGCACAGGGGAACAAAGGAAGAGCTCCAGCCAGCCCTGGTTCAGCTCTGCCCTGGGCTGCCAACCAATCAGTCTCATTCACAGCAGGCTGGGCTAGGCTCTTGGAGAGCCCCAGCATTGCTGCCCCCCCTACCTGTCCACTGTCAATCAGTTGACATGCTAATTTGATTGACAGCATATTGCACAAATCACAAATAAGAACGGAAAATGTAGCAGGGGCCCATGAGGCAATCAAAGGCCAGCTGGGACTGAGTCCAGCCAAAGGCCAGCGTGCTGAATGACTGACAGCGAGTGGGCAGGGAGGAGGAGGCAGGAGCCCAGCCAGCCTGTGGCTGTGACCCGCTGGCGGTGTAGGGGGGGCAGCCCAGGCTGCCGGCTGAGCCCCGCGCCCCCGACCCACTGGCGGTGTCCGGGGGGCAGCCCCCTTTCTGGGGCTGCAGCCCCCTTTCCGGGGCTGAGGGACAGCCCTCAGCACCCTGGCCAAGGTCCTGAGGGTTCCCTGGCCAGAGTGCTGAGGATCCAGTGTTGTTTTGGAACACTTTGTTCGACCCCAAATGGGGTTTAACTTGTTTTGAAACAACACAGTTGTTTTGAAACAAGGGCTTCCCCTTGTTTCGAAACAACTGTGTGAACAGCTGAAACCTTATTTTGAAACAACCTCTGTTGTTTCGAAATAAGGAGGCTGTGTGAACACAGCCTAAGTGCCACAAGACTCTGTTTTTTTCATGTTGGTTTATAGCAGGGGTCTCAAACTCACATGCATGCGGTCTCTAAAGCTATTTTCTGCAGCCTCCAACAACACTATTGTTATCAATATTTGCAATATCATTGCATGTAAAGGTTTCAGTGGTGCAGCCCTTGGGCTAACATACTAGTCCTCCTGAGGCCCTCATGGTGATTTGCGCTTGAAAACCCATAGTTTATAGTAAAGAAGAAGCTTAAATAAGAGCTGTGGTATGTGTGTAAATCATCCTCATGCTACATTTTTTTTAACTAAGTAAATAATTTTGTTTTTAAGAAAGATGTGCTGTCTCTGAAATTTACACTGTCTTCTGCTTCAGACAGCAAGTCAGGCAGCTACCCAATACCCAAGTTACAAGAGCTTGTGAGCAAAGCCATCTAATCTGGCTTTGGTATAGACCAGGTGTCTGCAACCTGTGGCTTCAGAGCCGCATGCGGCTCTTTGGCAGCCCCTTGCAGCTCTGGGTTCCATTGCCACCCCTGCCATTGGGGGACCCTAAGTGGCCTGTGCCAGGCTCCCCCCTTCCCCACCCCTGCCACCAGTGAACCCGTTCCTGGTTGTGCATGCCCTCCCTGCCAGGCACCCTGACCAAGCTACCCCCACCAGGAGGATAAACCCATTGCGGCTCTCAAAACACTTCATTATTGAAGGATTTTTCAAATAATGGCTCTTTTTATCTTTTGGGTTGCTGACCCCCCAGTATAGAAAAATGACAATGAATCTGGAGCATCTGGGCCCAGTTGTTTTAGAGAAATTGTGAGCCAATGAAGAATTTTTTCCCTCAGAAGCAACCTTCTGGTAAACCAGTTCTTAGATTTTTCATATCGGCTACACCTTTCACGCAGCAATCCTCCGAGTGCAAACCCCCCCCCTTGTAATTTAAAAATACATTTTTCTATTTAATACATTTTAAATCTTAAATGTATAACTTTAAGTGTTTAAAATTAATGTTAACTTTTTTCACTGTTTTTAAATGAGACTAAAATGCACGTGATCCAGTTATAGTTATAAGCAAAAAAGTTATTTTTTATATAGTTGCTGTTTAGTACTCAGGAGTGTGAAGAAACTTTGTCAGTAGCACTTTTCACAGCTGAGTCAGTGCCTCATTGCCACCCTGACTTCTATGCTGCTGCTGGTGGAAGCTCTGCCAGCCGAGCTCGGCAGCTTGTGACCCGCCACATTAATAACCTCTCAGTCCCGTGAGGGGTTGGGCCTCCTAGTTTGAGAACTGCTGTGGTAAACTCTTCAAAACGTGCTGCACAGGCTCAAAGGAGAACAAGTTGGCGTGAGTCTTATTCCTCACTCTGGATGCTGAAGGATTTTCACCAAACCCGGAATTTTGCAGGTCTCCCCCAGTGCCCACATTGGCATCGGATCGCGCTGGGCGTCGGATGGGCTGGGAATGTCGTCCTGGCAGGAGCTGTGATTGTGCTGGGCATCTGGTGTGAGTACTTCCAGGCCTTGTTCTTATTACTACATCCGCTCCCAGAGCCCCACTTTACTGGGTTCTATACGTGTATCCGGTAAGATATTCCTTAGGACTTAGGGCTTGCCTTCACTACAAACTCACCATGGTCAGACTGACTCTTGGGGAGTGATTGAGTGGCAGTGGAGAGCGAGACCCACTCAACTGACCTGGAAGTTGATTGAATAAATCAACCCACAGCAAAAGAATAATGCTGTGTCGACAGGAAGGCATTTCCCATTGGCGCAGTGTATGAAATACTTGACACCAGGGTTGCCACTGGCGCTGAGCACATGGAGCATGGGCCCTGAATGTGCCAGCCAGTATCATGAGTGATAGGCCCCTGCACGTGCGTGCAGGCTCAGATAGTCCGTCTGCCTTGAGCTCCAGGGCACCTGAGAGCAGTGGGAGGAGCTCCCAGACCCTCCAACCCTGCAGGTAGGTTTTGGGGCAGAGCCCTGAATCTTTTTTTTTTTTTTTTTTTTTGTGGACCACAACATTGCACCATGCAAGGCAAAAACATTACATTAACGAGATGCAGTTAAGACCTTGTATGAAACTTGCGTAAGTGGACTAAAACAGCATCATCATTAAATGTGCACGGAAAAGTGAAATAAATATACATGTCAAAGTGTAATGAATGAGATTTTCTCTCTGCTTTTCTCAGAGGGTATGTCTACACTTAGAAGACTAGTTTGAATTAACTGAATTCGAACTAATCAATTTGAACTAATAATGATTAGTCTGAATTAAGTTAATTCAAATTAACATGGCCACACTAGAAACCCTGTTCAAACTAGCATGTCCATGCACAGAATTTGCTAGTTTGAATTAGGTAGGGAGTGCTATTGCATAGGGAAAAGCAAGCCATGGCTAATTCAAACTAACAGTTAGGCTGTATTCACACACAGATGGTTATTTCGAAACAAGTTGTGTCGAAACAACTTGTTTCGAAATAACGCCTTATTTCAAAAT
>ML682272.1:471784-526934 GCA_007922195.1 Podocnemis expansa
TGTCCATAACAAGGGGTTCCCAGCTATAAGACGTGGGAGGAAGGAGAAGGAGGGAGGATGGGTAGGGGAAGTCCCTGTCTTCAACCTGGAGGTGCCTATGGGCCCTCAGGTGATTGGATCCCCAGCTCTTATTACGGTTATCTTATGTTTATGTTGCCGACAAGCTATAATTGTTTTGTTAATATATCGGAGAGGAGAAACTTGTGCCCTCCCCACCGTTGTTTGCTTTTACTTATGTGTAATAAACTGTTAGCTGTGATACTGCACTCAGATTGGGTGTCAACTCTTTTTACTTTGACGTATAAAAGTATTTGCTGCTGCCACATAGACCGCAATTATATTGAATATCTTCTGACGCCAGCGTGGACTCTGTTACATGAGAATGGCCTAGTTGCAGCGCAGCATGGTTTAGGTGACTGCATTTAGTATTTCTAAAAAGATTTTTCGCACTGCTGACAAGGAGTATGTTTAAAACTTTTGGTCCTGGCTACGGAAGGACAAGCTCTGGCTACGAAAGTGGCATTATCATGCAACACTTTAATCCACATAGAGTGATTTAGAAACCTTGGAGTGCTCAATAGCTAGTTTCTGCATGTTGTGAGTTCTGATGTCTCATTTGTGCCCATGTATTCTTTGAACAGCGATTGGCTAATGCCTAAACTGTGGTGGCATTTTGGGCACATGATGGCATAAATTACATTACTGTGTGCTCATGAGGTAGTAGATGGCTTGTTTGTCAGTGGGCCTTCAAATTTTCAAATACAGAAACTGAATTAGAATTGATATACAGATCTGATTGTGTGACGGGGAGAGTTAATACTGATTATGGCTTCTTTTCCAATTACAACAGGTGATATGACTTCACCCTTTTCTTTCTGTCGTTTGCTTCTTAGCAAATAGGCTGATTTTGCTGTTACTGTATGACAAGATCTCATGCTGCACACTCTCTTGCATTTATATTAATCCCATTGTGTAAATTCTGATATCGTCAAAGCAGCAGAAGTGGAAATTTCTCTTATTACTGCTCATGCGATCAATAAATCTGTCACTCTGTACGAGCCACAGGAATCCTGTCCTCTTTTGTACTAATACAATCAGTAAAATAACTATTTTTGAACAGATGTTTATTTAAAATATAATTAATTAATTGAGTTTATTAATTTAATTTGTTACTTTTAAATTGAAATTTAAGTTCAGAGAGCTTGTTAATTAAAATAATAGTGAAATTTGTTTATAAAAAAAAGAAGAAACTGAATGAAAGAAGGAGAAAAAAGATGGAAGAGGAGAAAGAAATAGGGAAGAGAAAGAAAACAAAGAAGGCGGCTAACGGAGACGAGAAAGATGGAGGGAAGAGAAAAATGGAAGGAAGGTAGGTGAAAAGAGGAAGAAGGATAAAAGAAGGACCGAAAAGAGAAGACGGAAAGCAAAATAAAACAAAGGTGGTAGGAAATCAGAACAGAATGGAAAAGCAAGAAAAGAGACAAAAGAAAAATAGAAAAAGAACAAGTAAGGCAAGAAGAAAAAGAAAGCGGTCAACGGGCTCCACCTTATTTTGGTGGCCCAGCATTACTCCTGCCGGGAACAAATCGCCCCGAAAGCTTTGCTCTGTTTCTAGCATCAGCTGTGAGCCAAGAGGCTGGCAACCTAGGAGACACCTTCCCCACCCCACTCCCACCCCCCCAAAATCCCATTCCTCTGCTGTCTGGAGGAGTGATCCTCACACAAAAATTATTCTTTTTTTCTGTCTATCATTCTGGAAAGAGAGGAAGGTGCAGGAAGGCAAAGAATAATAACAAATCATTTAGCGAGTGATTAGAAAGATGTAAGTGCCCAGCAACTGGTTTCTTTGTTCTGTGATTTCTGATATCAACTCTGTCTTCATTTATCCTTTTGCGCAGCGATCGTCCTGTTTATCCAATGTCTAAGGTGTTGGGGCATTTCTTGCACATGATGGCATAGATCACATTAGTAAATGAGCCTTTGATGCAGTAGCAGGCTTGATTAGGACTTATGATGGTATCCATTTTGCAGATATGTGGCTAGACGTGGCAGCATGGTTTTTTGCAGGGGTGTGTGCCTGCTTCAATGTTTCTGTTGTTAGATCTGTAGTTGCTGGTGAGTATCTGTTTAAGATTGGGGGGGCTGTCTGTAGGCAAGGAGAGGTCTGTCTCCCAAGGCTTGAGAGAGTGAGGGATCATCTTTTAGAATAGGCTGTAGGTCCTTAATGATCTGTTGCAGAGATCTGACTTGGGGATTGTATGTGGTGACTAGTGGTGTTCTGTTGTTTTCTTTCTTGGGCCTCTCCTGTAGTAGATGACTTCAGGGAACCCGTCTAACTCTTTCATTTTGTTTTCTTACTTCCCCAGGTGGGTACTGTAGTTTCAGGAATGCTTGATAGAGATCCTCAAGATGTCTGTCTCTGTCTGAGGGATCAGAGCAGATGCGGTTATATCTTAGGGCTTCGCTGTAGACAATGTATCGTGTAGGTAAATACTGCCTAAATTGTTAGGAGGTGTATACAGAAATTATTAAAAAAACATTGAGCTAATTAATTTGGAACTATAAGTAATGAGACTTTAAAAGTCTGAAAGGCTGGGATTGTGGAAGAATTTTGTAGCTGAGACCTGACAGCGCTGACACACAGATGGCTTAGTGGGCAGTTAAAAATCCCTTAGGCTTGCACTTTAACACCACAGTCATTCACACATTGCTCTATGTTTCTAGGGTGCCAGTGGAATCTGGCAAGTCCATCCACACAAAAAGCAGTTTTCTGATGTCTTTTATTACTGATCGAAGAGAAATGCCAAAGCCACCTTGACTGGCAAGATGACATTTAAAGGGAAAACCAAGGGACAATTAAGGAACCCTAGCATACCGTGAGGAGCAAGTGTGTCCAGTAGACCTGAGCGTGGGAGCCACAGGAGGTGGATTGCACTCCAATCTTCCGGGCAGTTCTCCATGCACAGAATTGTAATGACTGTCACAAAAAGTACAGTAGTAAACAACAACCCAGCACAGCTGCTATTTAGCTATTTTAACATCCAGCTAGCGTTAGTTGCAGTGGCAGGTGTAATTATCAGATTAGTGGTCCACACTGAGCTAGTGCCTTACATTGCACTGTCACTAAAATGCATGATAGCTTGTGTGAGAAAATGCAGACCTAAGGAATTTCTAGCTGCTGCCTCACTGTCCCCGACACCAAGCATCTTGGCACATACCATCCTGCAGGTGTAAACTGCCTCAGTCCGGCTGCTATCATCTTGTTCAGTGAGATTTTTGTTTCCCTCTGACCTTCCTCCCTCTTATGGAATAATGTTAGCTTGTACCAATAAGAGAATGTTAGATTTTGCTCCTTTTATTTGTATATGCATATATCCAAATGTTGCTGTTAAGTTATAAAAGTTTTTGTAATACACGATGTTGCAAAGACTAGCACCAAATTGTTCTCTCCCTGCTGCAGCGATTAATCCTGTAACAAACTGTTAAGCTTTTTATTCTGCACTCAATTTGGGTTCAACTGGTTTTTTTTTTTCTTTGACACTTGGCTGAGTCCACAGCATCACGTGGAGCCACACCACACTGGTTCTTTCATTTCAGTGTGATTTGACCCTCGCGGCTGCCTCAGTCTCTATCAACTATGACATGTTCAAACAAAGCCTTTTGTGCCCCCCCTGCCCCCAGGCTTGGGAGGAACTGCCTGGAAACATCCACACCAGCCCTCATCCTCCTCCAAACCCTCTTTTTCTCTGATGTCTATAGAACACATGACAACAGCTAGACTTGATCAAAGAGGATACCCCCACCCCCGGCCTCTCAGCATGACAGTCTCACTGCTCACTTGTACTCGCTTTGGTCTGTCTGTGTTGTCAAAGAAAAACAGCTGAACCCAGCTTGAGTGCAGAAGAGTTGGTTGCTTACCTGTAGTAACTCTGCTCTTCGAGATGTGTGTCCCATGATGCTCCACCTTAGGTATGGCAGCATCCCAGCACTGGCCAAACGGCTCACCCCCCTTTACCCTCTATCTTCTCCTGCCTTACCCCCCACCCAGGCAGTGCCCCCTTAATATCATGGCCATGCACTTCAGACTCGTATTAGACTTTTTTCTGTGAGATCCTTGAGTCTCACTGTAGGGGTTTTTGCCTTTTCAGCCTGTACCCCTCCTTCCCAGGGACCTTCACCACTTTACACTGGTTCTTCTGCCCACAAGCAGACCCCAGTTTAGTCGTTGACTGGAACATTCTCTGCTCTGGTGCCTCCCTCTACCAGGCAAGGGTTGCTTCCCCTGAAAGCTCTAGACGGCTGTCTAGGAGCTGCCCTGACTTCTCTATGGCACCCCTCTCCTCCCTAGAATTGCTACAAAGGGAGATAGTAGGGGATAGAACTCCTAACCACCGTCAGCACTCATACATCTGAGTGAACCAGGTGAGGACCTGTGGTTTCCAGCTCAGGTAGTTCCCCTGCAGAATTCTGGCCCAGGGAAACTTATAGTCCTTAATGGCCTGGAAAGCCTGATGCTTTGTGGGTGACATTTTTTCATAATGTTCCCTCTTGCCCTTCTGGGTGCCTTAAAGGACACAACAGTTCTTTCTTGTCTTCCCTAAGGAAGGGTTGCCTTATGCTTTCCTCCTCTTCCTGGGATCCTTCTGTCCTCCCTCCTCCCAACCGGGACCTGCCCAAGCCTTAACCCTTCCAATATGTGGGGTGGTGCACCAATAATACTCCTTGCCTTGGCGCAGGAGTTACATACCAAGTGCAACATAATATCTGATGAGTGGGTCCTTGAGACGGTTGCAGAGGGGTATAGTATTCAGTTCCTTTCAATTCCTTGGGAAAGAAAACTGCCCCTTCGTCCAACTCTTGGAAACCGGGAACTGTCTCATCTTCTCGAGATTGAATGCCAGAAACTTCTCTCCCTCACAGCCATAGAAAGGGTTCCCAAGCGGGACTGGGGAAAAGACGTAGAAGAATTCTGTGGCTGAGGCCTAGTAGTGTGCTGAGGCCTAACAGCGTTGAGAGACAGATCAATAGCCCAGTAGGCCTGGTGTGGGGAGGGGGGAACGAAGCTGCAGTTTCTCTGTTCCTCTAGCACACCTGGAAGAGGGCCAGTAAAAGTAACTAACTGATAAGGTACACTGTAGAGAGCTTCACTGAGTCTGTGTCTGTGCTTCAAGGACAAGCTGTACTGAAATTTGGAAATAGAGAAGGTGTTTGGATTTGCCTGCAAAATTCTGAAATTCAGTCTACCCAGATAAAAGAAAACCCGTTTGGGCCAGCTCAATGGCAAGGCCAGAGGCCTGTGGCACAGGTGAATTATGATTGGAAGTTATGTGGGGGTAAGGCGGGCCAAAAGAAGGGGTTGTGATAAGGAGAATGGACCCAGAACTTAACTGGCTATATAGTAATAGTTTATGCTTTGTAATATGATGTAATAAGTCACTATATAAGAATAATGTACACTATTCTTGGGGCTCTTGGGTACTTGCCTTTGGGCCCACAGCTGTGTAGAATAAAGCTCCACTCCTCACTAAGTTTGTGGCCCCCGCTTACTGAGAATTCCTCTACAAAGGGTTTTTACTCCCAATACTTCCTGGTCCAGAAATCCAACAAAGACCTTTGACCCGTTCTAGAGCTCAGAGCTTTAAACAAGCACATAAGGAAAATAAAGTTCCACATGGTTTCCCTATCACAGATCCTACCATCTCTGTCTCCCAGGGATTGGCTCGCAGCCCTCGATCTAAAAGACACCTATTTTCACATAGCATATGGCCCTGCCACAGGCTATTCCTAAGATTCATGGTGGCAAATGACCGTTTCCAGTTCACCTCTCTCCTTTTTGGGCTCTCCCTGGCCCCCACAGTGTTCACAAAGTGCATGGCGCTGGTTGCAGCGTATCTGTGCAGATGGGCATAAGAATTTACCCCTATCTAGATGACTGGTTAATAGTCGGAAAATTGAGTTCCCAAGTAAAGCTCCACATCAGCGCAGTAGAGAGGCTCTGCAACTATCTGGGCCTCCACATAAACCAAGAGATGGCAAAACTCCACCCATCTCAAAACATAGAGTTCACAGGGGCGTGCCTAGGTGTCCACAAGTAGTCATCCTTCCTATCCCTCTCCAGATTTCAGTCTATTTGCACCATCATTACGGAGCTGCACACGTCCCACACGACCATGGCCTGCCAGTGCCTGCAGCTCCTTGGCCACATGGCAGCCTCCATCTCAGTGATCCAGATGGCACACTTGGGGATAAGGCCTTTCCAGATCTGGTTCTCCACAGTGTTCCACATATGGAGGGACTCCCTAAACAAGGTACTGTCTGTCCCCCAGGACACTCTGGGGACACTTCAGGTTTGGAGGGATCCCTGTTTTGCCATGGGGGTTCACCCCTTCAAAGACCTCAGGCCCTCAGTGACCTTAATAACGGATGCCTTGAATGTCGGGTGGGGGGTCCACATCTCTGGGAGACTATCCACTCAAGATCTCTGGTCCCACACAGATGGTCCTCTCCCCATAAACGTGAAGGAACTAAGAGCCATCAGACTAGCTTGCATGACCTTCCTGGACAAGATACGGGGCAGGTCAGTCAGGGGCGTCGCTGGTATTGGGCACCCCAGGGCACGTAACCCGGGTCCAAACGCCAGTGCCCAGGATCTCCAGCCCAATCGGGCCAGGGATCCGAGGGCTGATCCCTGGTGGGTCGCGGCCGTGGCGGCTCTGTGCCCGGCCAAGGATCTGGGGCTGCAGCAGCAGGCCCAGCCTCCAGCGGCCGCTGTGGGCCAGGCTGCGCCACGCCGCACAGCGGCCTAGCTGCCAGCGGTGGCGCGGCCTCCCCCTGGCCCTATGCTGGGCCAGGGTGAGGCGTGGCCTTCTAGTTGGGGGCAGGGCCTGCCCTCTGGGGGTGGGGGTTGGGCCCGTGCCCTGGGTCCCTCCCCGCCCCAGCGACACCCCTGAGGTCAGTCCAGATCCTCATAGACAATACCACAGCCGTGTTCTACCCAAATCAGCAAGGGGGGTCCACTCTACACCACTTTGCAAGGAGGCAGGGGCATCGCTGGGGCGGGGAAAGACCCAGGGCACGGGCCCAGCCCTGCCCCCGGAGGGCAGGCCCCGCCCCAGCCCCGCCCCCAGCCCCGCCCCTGGAGGGCAGACCCCGCCCCAGCCAAAAGGCTACACCCCCCGGCCCAGGATGGGGCCAGGGGGCGGCCGCGGCGCCGCTGCCGCCAGCTGGGCCACGCTGCTGTGCGGCGCGGCTCAGCTTAGCCTGGCCCGGCCCAGTGCAGCCGGGCCCGCGGCCGCAGCCCTGGATCCCCAGCCAGGGATGGGGCTGCCGCTGCAGCCGCGGGCTGCTGGCCAGGTCCCGAATCCGCAGCAGGGGACGGGGCTGCCGCGGGCGGCCAGCCGGACCCCGGATCCCTGGCCTGTCCGCTGGTGGCTACGGCAACCCCGTCCCCGGCCGGGGATCCGGGACCCGGCCGGCAGCCCGCGGCTGCAGCGGCCCCGTCCCCCGCTGGGGATCCAGGGCTGCAGCTGCGGGCCCGGCCTCCACCAGCCGCTTCCGGCCGCACCGGGCCAGGCTAGGCTGAGCCGCACCGCGCGGCAGAGCGGCTAGCTGGCGGCAGCAGTGTGGCCACCCCCTGGCCCTATCCCAGGCCAGGGGGCGGGGCCTGCCGGGCGGCCAGATAGGCCCCGGATCCCTGGCTGGGGACGCGGCCGCCGTGGCCGCGGACCATCAGGGATCAGGCCCCGGATCCCCGGCCCGATTGGGCCGGAGACCCGGGGCACCAGCGTTGGGACCCGGGGCATGTGCCCCGTGTGCCCAGCGCTAGCGACGCCACTGCAAGGAGGTGTGCAAACTCTGGGAATTGGCCATACAACACAACTTCAGCCCAGTGTCCTCCCATCTACCAAGGTGAACAATGGACTAGCAGACTCGCTAAGCAAAAAACCGCTAGCGAACTACAAGTGGTTCCTCCACAACAACGTATTCTACCTCCTGATAGATAAATGAGGTGGCACCCAGATACACTTGTTTGCAACATGGCAGAATTGCAAGTGCCAGGAGGAGGGGTCTCTCACTGACACCTCTCTCATCAGCTGGTCAGGGCCCCTGATGTATGCCTTCCTGCTGGTTCCCCTAATACAGAGGGTCCTCTTGAAAATTGACAGTGACGGAGCGAATGTAATACTGATAGCTCTGGACTGGCCCAGACGGCATTGGTTCCCACTCCTGCAGGACATGTCCATAGAGATGCCACTCTGCCTCCCACAGTGGGTGGACATCCTGACACAGGACTCAGGGTGCCTTCGGCAGCCAGATGCAGGCCTCCTGCACCTGACAGCCTTGATGCTCTCTGGCTCAGCGAGCAGGAGAGACACTGCTCAGGCAGGGTTAAGAAGGTCCTGGTTGGTTGCAGAAGACCATGTACCAGGTCAACATACTTGGCCAAATGGCAGCAATTCTCCATTTGGGCTCGGAACAAAGGTAGAGACCCCACATCTGCTCCCATACACCTAATCCTTGACTATTTGCTAGATCTCAGGGAAAAAGGCCTCTCCCCTAAGAGTCCATTTGGTGGCAATCTCAGCTCTCCATGAGAATGTGGATGGGCAATCAGTTTTCTCCCATCCCACTTCCACCAGATTCCTGAAAGGGGTGGAGAGACTTTTTCCCCAACCTCTTAGGCTCACCCCACCTTGAGACCTGAATGTCGTGCTCTGGGCAATGACAGAGCTGCCCTACAAAGCCTTGGACTCAGCCAGCCTGCTGGTCCTCTCCTGGAAGGTGGCCTTCTTAGTAGCAATCACCTCTGCCAGAAGGGTTTCAGAGTTCAAAGCCCTCTCCTCGGAGCCTCTACATAAGAGGTTCTACCCGGACAAAGTGGTTTTAAATCACCATCCATCCTTCCTCCCTAAGGTGGCCACCCCCTTCCACCTTAACCAGGAAATTTTCCTGCTGGTTTTTTACCCAGATCCCCAGGTTATGCAGAACCAGAGGAGGTAGCATACATTGAACGTGAGGAGAGCACTCCTGACTTATGTCGAGCACACCCGACCATTCCGCAAGACCCCCCAACTATTTGTGGCGGTCGCTGAACGTAAGAAGGGTTTACCAGTATCTTCACAGTGTATCTCTAAGTGGATTGTGAACTGCATTAAAGACTGCTACGGAAGGTTGAACACACCACTTCTGAGACTGTTGGAGCCCACTCTACCAGGGCCCAAGCGTCCTCAATGGCCTTCCTCGCCAAGGTCATGATCCACGAGATCTGTAGGGCCGCTATGTGGTCATCGATACACACTTTCACGATGCACTACACCATCACCCAAGAGGCTAGAGATGCCACTGCTCTGGGCAGAGCTGTACTCAGTGTGGGTAGACTGTAACTCCTTCCACCATCCAGGGGTACAGCTAACAGTCACCTGTAACTGAATGATGTGAGCAGCGCTCGAAGGAGAATGGTTGGTTACTTACCAGTAACTGTCCTTCAAGATGGGCTGCTCACATACATTCAGTCCCCTCCCACCGTCCCTGCTAAGAGTTGGTGAAGTTATATGGGAGTCAGGGTCATGGTCACCTATATAACCACAACCGCGGTGCAGAGGTGGCTTGGCCGCGTGCCCTGACCCGACAGACTAAGGCTGAAGACTTTCTGAGCTACCGTGTGCTGCTGCACATAGACACCTGTAACTGAATGTATGTGAGCAGCCCATCTTGAAGAAGGACAGTTACTGGTAAGTAACCCACCGTTCTCCTCTTATATCCTCTGCAGGTCACATGCTGCCAAGTTTCCTCTCCAGTCTGCACCATGCAGTGGTATGCTGTGCCTGTAGAGTCAGCCCCTGACCCCTGTTCAGAAAAATCTTCATCTTCTCTAATGCACTGCAGGGTTGATATCTGAGCCTCTGGTCCTTTAATATTTAAGTCCAGTATGGAGACCAGCTTGCACTTTATACAGATGTAGTTGTTATTGCCCTCAGGGAGAAAGACAAACAAGGCATGCCGCAGGCAGATCAGAACTGCTGTCTCACTATTCGTGCTGTCCTCCCTAAAGAGCCTCTGAAGAAGATGTACTTAGTGCTCACAGATGCCAGAAAAACAAGACTTTCTGGGTGCTCCTGCAAGCACACAAACTCCCAGGCAAACTCCCTCTGCTTGCTTCTCCTCTGTTCTTCACCCACTCAGTTTGCAATTGTCTGGCTGCTTCTTACAAGACTGCTGACTCAAAGCAGTTGCCTCCACAGGACACCTCATTCTCCAAACAACTACTCAAGGCCCACCTGGAAGAAAGCACTCCTGATTCACACTTTTCAAACAAACAATCACAAAGTCCAACTGCCACTAGCTCCAGTCACACAAATGGTCACAGCAAACAGACCCTCAGATATGCCCCCCCCCACCAGCTCACACAGAGCCCCCAAAGCAGCATTCACCTCTGATTCCCAGGCAAATCCCTCTGTCCATGGCTCACTAGACTTATGAGAAGATACTGAAGAAAACAGGCTTGTTTAGTGTGCGGAGGGGAAGAGGGAGGAGGATTTGACAGAGGTATTTGATTACCTGAATGGGTTCCATGGAAGATGGAGCTAGGCTGTTCTCAGTGATGGCTGATGACAGAACTAGGAGCACTGGTCTCAAGTTGCAGTGAGGGACGTCTAAGTTGGATATTAGTAAAAAATATTTCACTAGGAGAGTGGTGAAGCACTGGAATGGGTTGCCTAGAGAGATGATGGAATCTCCATCTTTAGGCCTGGCTTGACAAAGGGGCTGGTTGAGATAGATAATTCAGTGGGGGTTGGCCCAACTTTGTGCAGAGTTGGACTAGATGACCTCTTGAGGTCCTTCCCAACTCTAATCCTGTATTTTTCCATGATTTGCCATGGAGGTTAATCTTTAGGTAAAGCAAACAAGGAGTCCTGTGTGGCACTTATAAAGACTTATCAAATTAGTTAAGGCAGGGGTATCCAAACTTTTTCACCTGAGGACCAAATCTGCTTTTACTTAGTTACTAGTTGGCCGGACTCCTGACCTGCCTGCCCGCCAGCTCCTCAGCCCCCTTCCCCAACCCACTCTCTAGCTTCCTTTCCCCCGTGGGCTCCTTCCTTGACTCACCTGCCTGCTGCTGGGCCGTAGTTTGGAGAGACATGTATTAAGGCATACGCTTTTGTGGGTACAACCCACCATCTTTAGGTGGATTCCACTAGCAAAAGCAACAAGTCATCATACCAGTTTTCCTGACACAAAGAGATAACACAGCACTCACTGGGGTAAAAAGTGGCACTGAGCTGAGAAAAGAGATTTTTTAAACAAGCCAATATGAACTGTGGATATGGAAAACTGATGTTCCTGAACAGTGGTTTTCAGGGCCATAACTATGGCAGGGCCAATGGAGCAAAGCTCTGGGCAGCACACAGTGGCTCAATAGAGCTGCTCTATGAAAGGGCAGCTTTTGTGGTGCCGGCTCCAAACACTGCTAATGGCAAGGGGTGCATTCCAATGCTGGGTGACAAAAACCAGCTTTACAGCTCTGCTGGTTTTGCACTGTTTGTAAATGGGTTTGAATCTGCTTCTTTAATGTGACATCATATCCATGGTGACTATACGTATAGGCTGTCGTAGCAGGTGGACAATGCAGGCAGTTGCCTAGGGCCCCCTCACAGCTTCCCAGCATCAGCTTTAAATATCCTGGCAGCTGGCCAGGAGCTGCAGAGCCACAGTAGGCAGCAGTCAGAAGCTGGGGGGGGGACTACTTGGGGAGATAGCAGCTGCAGCAGGGGCCCCAAAGGAGGATTGGGCAGGAAGCAGCACCCCCTCTCCATCATACTCACCCTACTGGTCCTGGGATCATGGGCCATGTGTAGAGCCCTGGCGGATGTAAAAAGTGGCTCTGTATCCGATCCCCATTTGCTCAGTATCAGCCTGCACCCAATCCAGGATTTCCTTGCCAGGTTTTACATCCAGCTGCACCACCCCTGCCGGCACCTGTCAGCAGCTCCTGTTGATGTCAGTCACCTGATTGGTTGAGGAGCTGTGGGGGAAGGGGTGGGAGTAGCTGTCAATCACCAACTAATTGGTGGAGTGTGGGGACTGGCCCTTGGGGAGCCTAGCTTCAGATTCAGAAACTAGCCAATAAACTGAGCTTCTGTGAGTGACTGTCTCTGATTGGCTAGTAGATGCAAGCAGAGCTGGGCGGAGATTGGCTGGAGTGCTTTCTTTGTTCCCTGCCGCACTATTTATCTGGTTCACTGCTCTGCAGAGGTGGCAGTGGCAGCAAACGCGCCCTGGGAGCTCCAACAGACTCTGCGTCCTGGCGCCCGCCTGCACCAATGGACCCAGGGACACGGGCACCATGGATCTGCAGCGGACACTGGTGGCTATGCTGGGCTTGAAGGATGTTGCCTTCACTTCTCCCGCCATGCTCCAACACAAGCAGGGCTCTGTTGCCATGGCAGCAGTGGAAGCCGCCTATGGCAGCGCAGCAGAGCCAAAAGAGCATCTGCCAGGGTGGGAACTTGCTGTCTCCTGCACCTAGGAGGGGGCAGAGCTGAAGAAGCTCCCAGCACAGGGAGAAAAGGGGGCCTTCAGGGAGGTGGCAACTGGTGAAGCCTGGGGGGAGGAGAAGGGGGGCCGGTGGGAAGCAAAAATCAAGGGATGGGAGGGGGCATGGTTGGCTTTTGCCCAGGACCCCCAAAACTCTTAATACAGAGTCTGAATATGTGCTAGGCTTGTCCAAGCTACAGCGCAGGGCCCAGACTCTGGCCTGCCAAATTCTTTCATCTCGCCAGTGGACTGTGGCTGTAAGAGCAGGGGAGTTGAAGCTGGCTAGGACACTTGTCAGTTTCCCACCCTGCACACAACACAATGCACGCACACACGCACGCACACGTTCTGCCAGAGGTGGCCTGAGGCAATTGGGGGCCCTCAGCAAAGGCCCATTGTGGGGCTGCCTAAAGGGCCCACTGTTGGCCCCCACTGCTACCTTCCCTGTGGCCCCAGTTCCTCCTGCACCCTTAACTGCCCCCTATCACCCCCCCAGGATTCCTTGTTTGTTTTACCAAACTAACATGATTATCCCTCTGGAACTTATAAATTATTCTTGGGTATGGTATTTTTAAAGATCTTCCCATCATGAAGCTTGTAAGTTGATCAACTTTCACTTAACATAAATCAGCTAATGCTGAACTACAAAGTTAAAGTGAACATTTTAAATTTTTTTAACAAGCATGAGCATTAATTAATATATAAGTGGTAACATTAATGATGGCTCAAAAATAACTGAAATACCACATTTAGAATTTTGGCAGTCAAATCTTACAAAATTTTCATATAGGCTTGGGTTTATGTGCACTAGAGACATTTAATACAAATAATTATAATAAATAAAAATAAGTGAAAAGGAGGTTTCTAGTGTGTAGCTAAAAATGAAAAACACCAAATTTCAGTTAAATTCTCTGAAATACTCAAGTTTATAAGACTCTGGCCCCCCTCTAAAATATTAAATAGTAAGTACAAAAGAAGCAAAATAATTACTTATCAAAAGAAAGACATACAGCACAGATATCACACACAGGTGTAATGATTACCTAAGGGAAGCACTGTATTTAGATGTAGCAGCCTATATGGACCTACCCGGTAACCTGAGCTAAAAAAAGCCGAAGTAAAAATTGTCACAAAGTCAAAGGAAAAGTCAGAAGAACACATAAAAAAGAAAAGAAAAAGGCAGTATTTCACAAAATTAAAAAATGGCAAAATAAATGGCCACACTGAGGAATTAAAAGCTGAGCCCACTGGAAAAGTTCCTGCTCTTGTGCAGTCTATTGCTTGCTCCTGCTTTTTTAGCATGTCAGTGTGAAGGTGATGGGCAGAGAATGGTGAAATCCGCATTTCAGATGAAGCGCAGATCCTAACTGTTGGTTACTTACCAGTAACTGTCCTTCTCCCTCAAGCGCTGCTCACATCATTCAGTTACAGCTGTCTACATGCCACAGTGCATGGTAGCTCAGAAAGTCTTTAGCATTAGCCTGTCAGGTCAGGATGCATGGCCAATGCCTCCTCCACACCATGACTGCAGCTATATAGATGACCATGACCCTGACCCTCTCAGTTCCTTTTTACTCCATCAGCGTGAGTTCCGATCAGCGTTATCTTGCGAAATGCAAGCGCCTGTCTTTCGCGTGAAACTTGAAATGCCAGGTTTCAAGCCATGCTTAGGATGCTGCAAGCCTTTTCCGATGGACGACCCACACGAGAAATGCCTCACTTGCCTGGGTGAGTCCCCCCTCACGGCGGAGTTCTCCATTTGCTGATCCTTCAAGCGAAGGACTCGTCTGGAAAGAGAGTGCCGTCTCCTCTCGATTTCGGGGAATGAAGCCGGAGGCTCTGCCCGAAGGTGGCCGAGCCACCAGCACTCCGCCAGATCCTCAATCAGCCCAGGCCCAGGATCCCCAACGATCACTGGTACCGGGCTCGAAATCTCGGCCTCCTATGGTACTGCCTCGGCACCAACCTCGCCGGTCTCCCAATAGCCTCCCAGCCTCCTCGACTGGGGCACCAGCTCAGGCACCAACCTGCCAAGGACATTCAAATCCGGCTCCGGTGCAGAAGACAAAGAAGTAGACTATAGTGGCACCGCCCCCTTTGGCACCGCTGGACACAGCACTGTCCCTTGCGGTGCCACCACTAAGCCCGGTGCCGCCGTCAAGCCTGGTACTGCTGGACCCGGCACCGTCACCAATACCGCCACTTCCAGTGCCATCACTTCTGGTACCGGTCAACCCGGCACCAACAACCTCCACGCCGGTACTGGTACTGTCATGCGCCTCTTTGCCCTTCTCCAACCCAGTACCATCAAGACCGACACCAGGCCCAAGTACTGCGGCTCTGCCTCATCACTCCTCCAAAGAACTCTCAGTACCGGACTACCAGATGTCGGGTGGGAGGTTGTCCAGATCATCCTCTGAAGAGCCTTTACTCCCTCCCCAGTAGGAGCATCCAAGAAAGTGACTTCAAAAGAGCTCTGTATCTCTGAGCTCGAGGGGAATACACCCATCAGGAGAGGTCTCTGCTCCCTCCACAGTTTATATGCCACCAACAAGGTCACCGCACAACAAGTGGACCCTCGACTGCCTAGATGTGTTGGCAGATGACGCCTCCTTCCATTATGCTCGATCATCAGTGCCAGAGTCTTTGGATTTCTCTGACGACAAACCAGACCCTGATTCTACTCAACATAGCAGATCAATGGCTCAATCATCCTTGTCACCCAACGAGCACCCAATTGACATGTCTGCTGACCGCAAGGGAGATCCCCACGTCGAGCAGGACCTCCTCCGCCGCATGACAGCAAATCTGAAGCTGAAGCTGGGGGTGATCCAAATGGAAGATGATTCCCTCTCCAATGTGTACCATAGAGCCCCTCCAGCTAAGGTTGCGATTCCCCTACACTCCAGGGTGTTTCATATTGTCCAAGAACACTGGCAAACGCCTTCCTCAATTCCACCAGTGTCCAAAGTGGCAGACAAGAAATACTCTGTCTCCCCGGAAGGATTCCCCTTCCTATTCCACCATCCTGCCCAGCATCCCTAGTGGTTGAAGCAGTCAACCAAAGGGAGAGACAGGGCCAGCCAAGCTCCACGCCCAAGAACAGATAGGCGAGGAAGCTTGACCTATTAGGCAGGAAAGTTGCAGCAGATTATCCAGGACCTTCCCTTTGAGGGTCCTGACCTCTTCGCATCTTCCACAGATGTGAAGCTGCATGGTATGAAGGACTCGAGGGCTACGCTCCAGCCCCTCGGAATTTACATACCTCAACCTGTTAGGTGCTCCTCGAGGTTGCATCAGCAACTACAGCAACAGTTACAGCAACTGAAACAGCAGCTGCAACTGCAGACCCAGTTCCTGAGATCCCTCCAGTTTCCCCAGCACCATCTTGGGGACCTGGATAAAGACAAGAGCCGATCAGGTAAAGGGGGTAAACTGAGCACCTCACGGTCTGGATGGCACGGACAGGGATTGGATTGCTCTTCAGGCCACAAGCAATGCTTTTGACAGTCCCTCAGAGGGCAGCACTCTGGAACCCCTGTTCTCCCGCCACCGTCTCCGCCACTTCGTCCCACGGTGGGCCTGTCACGTCAGACCAGTTGGTTCGCATAACACAATTCAAAGACCAACCCAAGAACAGAGAACCCTTCTCCTTTATAGTACCCAAAAACAACAAATGTCTAACTGCAAGAGCAAGAAGTGAGCCAAGCCCACTGACCCTCCCTTCTGTCCAAGGGATCCCTCCAGAAATAGGGGAGTATTCACAGCTGGTCTTCACCTGGCTGGGTGCTGATCACAATCACCGCCCCCCCAATGCACCCCATCTGCTTCTGGGTCCAGGTCCGGCGTCCTCTCAGTGTGCACCATCTTCTTCTGGGCTGCTGGTGGCCAGTCCTGTAACTAGAGTCCTTTCACCCCAGAAACAGAGTCCAAGACAGGTCTTCCAGTCCCAGATCCGCAGGTCCTTGATGGGGTCCTCTTCGGAGCTCTAGGCAAAGGCTGAGTCGGTAACCACTGGGCTATGGCCAGTGGCCCTCTCTCAAGGCCCTGCCGAACTCCCCTGAATCCTCGTCTACTTCTGGATCCTGGGCAAAGATCCTCTTACCTTGGATCATCCCTCTCATCTACTTCTGGCCCCAAACAGGGTGGCAATCCCCTGATGAAAGTCCAATGGAGAGTCACTGGGAGCTCACAAGCAGAGGCCAAGCTGGCACGCCACTGGAAAGCAGGCAGCTAGCAACCTTTGTTCTCCAAGCTTCCCTAGGTCCCTGGATCCTTGACTCTCTGGTCCCACGACGTAATCCTCCTGAAGATCCTCAGGCAATGGACACTGCTCAAAAGAAACTGCCGGCTGACAGTATCTCAGTATTACAGTTCAAACTGTGGCAACCAATCACTGTGCGCCATGCCCCTGCCACAGAGAACAATCTGGAAGGTGTCCATAAGAGTTCACGTGGCACTGAAGGCTGTGCACGGCCTTATGCTTGGGTGTGCATGGCACTCAGATTGCTGTGTTTCCCATGCTGTCACTAGGTAGACTTCACTGTAGCAGTCTGCCAGCACCCGTCCATCACTGTTACTCTGTTTGCCTCTGGTACCCCAAGTTCTTATTCTCAAACAGAGTTACACTACTCTTCTCAACCATGCTGCCCCATTGCTGGGGAGGAGCAGCAGCAAGTACCAGCAGTGTATAATAACAAATCCCGAACCTCATTATTTACATATCCTAATTCAAAAATCACACAAACACCACAGAGGGGTCACTAATGATACATTCAATATTAAAATTTCCCTCTACATCCCCTGGACCCAGGCTCTGCCCTTGGCCACAAGCTGGCACCAGGGCCCAATCTGACATTGGGCTCTTGCCACCACCAGCCTTGCTCCAGATCCCTGGACAAGTTTGGGGCTGGGAGAGGCAGGTGCTGCTGCAGACATCCCAGCCTCAATCCTTCACTAGGGATGGGGCTGGGAGAGGTGGGTGCTGCTGCAGGTGGCCCAGCCTGGATCCCTGGTTGTAGACAGTGTTGGGAGAGGCAGGAGCTGCCCTGGGCACTTGGGGTACTGGTGCCCAGACTTGAGGCATATGCCCTGTATGCCAGGCACCAGCAACGCCCCTGCCCATCAGGAAGTAGCTAAGTCCTGCCATCCAGTTGCTCTGCTCCCCCCATCCACCCTTTTTTCCATCCTCCCCTGCCATGCTCCCCTGTCCTGGCATGCCCACTCATATAGTCACCCCTGCCTTGCTTGTCCTCTGTACAGAGTGAAAGCAAAAGAAATGCCAAACATCACACTAGTTATTTTATTAAAGTTTATTAATAATGTAACCCCCCAGGGGTTTTAAGGAGCTTGGTTCCTTTAAATTTTTGCCCTGTAGGAGAGGGTTTGTGGAGCTGAGGAGTGGGGCTGGAGTGGAAGCCGGAGGCCCTGGGGAAGGAAGCAGAGGGAGGCCCTGCCTGAAGCCAGGGAAGACAGAGACGCTGACCTGGGATGCCAGGCCAGCCCCCACAGAAGTACACTGTGCTGGGGAGAGTCGCCCAAGGACAGAGCAGCATCCAGTGTCTGGCCATCTGGAGCTGTGGGGCCGTGAGTACAGCACCTGGAACTCAGGGGGGAGGCTGTAGTTAGTTAGGTGGGGAGAGTGTCACTCTGGGTTCGCAGAGAGTGGCAGAAGAGGCATCAGAGGGTTTTCTTTTGCTGGGAAAGTGCTGGCGCCGAAGACCAGGAATTGCTGGACTGAACTCTGGACTGGAACTGTGCTGGGACTCCTGAACTCATGGTACAGAAGCAGAGCTCACGTCTGCCTCCAGCCTGCTCTATTGTTGGGCCTTGCAGGGCCCTGTGTTAGCTGTTACCCTGTGTTACTGCTGCCCCATCTCTCCTGTGGGTTCCCCCTTTGCACCTCTGTAAATAAACCTTCCCCATTCCCATAATCCCTGCGCTATCCCAGTGTGTGTGTGGTCACTCGGGTGGTTTGGAACAGGTGCCCCTTGGGCAAAGGGGCTCTCCTTGCTGTGTTCCCACACACACCCTTCTCTGGTCAGAGCTGCCTGCAAGGCAGACTCAATCTGGCCATGTGGGTGTTACAATAAGATCAATTTATATGTTTTATCTAAAATGTTCTCACTGGCCCGTGACAGAGAAAAGAATTGCAATGTGGCCCCTCACCCAAAAAAGGTTGGATGCTGCTGCTTTATGCAGATGTGTAATATAAATGTGCCACTTTTAAAATATAAGATGCTAAAAACTTTGTGCCTCACTATTTTTTAGCACTTATATTTTCAGTCTTGGCTCCTTTGCTGTGCTCCTGCTCCATCTCTCCTTGCATTTGGTTTACTAATGTGATCACCTTACTTGATAGGCAAATCTCACATGCAACCCTCTGCCCACTGGGCCTCTGCCTCACGCAGGCATCTAAAAAAACATGTCGGTGGCAGCTCTGGCCAGCTGCCCCTTGCACCTTTAGCCTCATCTGGTGCGGATGGGAATCGGTGAGCTCCAGAAGTGACAGCAGGAACTGTTGCAGGAGATACTGAAACTTAAAAAGTCCTGGGGAAAGGGCACCTGGCTCCAGCCACTGCCTGGCACTCTGGATGGCAAGAAAGGACACGTTTCTCCTTCGAGAGGGGTTCCTGTGGGTGCCCTATATTGGGTGCTGGAGCACCCACAGGCAGACAAGCCGGAGATTTCAAAGCAATAGCAGGCGTGCTGTGCGCAATCAGGAGAGCTGCCTCGTGCTGGCTGTTCACGCGCTGAGTCAGAGCATGCATGGCCCTGGCCCTCAGTTCCTTTCTAACCGCCCTGGGCAGCGGTTGGAGTGAATGGCTCTCCTCAGTGCCTGAGGAGAAAATCTCCAACAGCGTTGGTTTTTTTCTTCAACTTACCTCAGCTCTTCTTCAGAAATCTGATCCTCTTCACTTCCTGTTCTGGACCTTTAAAAAAAAAAAAAAAAAAAAAGTTGAACACAGTGAAACTGAAAGCCCTGTGTAACTAAGCGTGGCAGTCCTCTGAGGCTCTAAATGTGGTGATTCCTGCTGTGAGCTGATACCGGCAGATGACAGCTACGCCTCCTGCAGAAAGTACTTGGGTGACTAGCACATTGCAGACAAATGCTCTCACTATCTCAGCTTAACTGCTAGAGCAAGAGAAGACAGAGAGCTGAATCAAAAGCTCTTGTTAATGCAGCAGTCCCTAAGGCCACCTACTGAGATTGACCAGGGCAGAGGTGTTGCTGGTGCTGGGCACCCCGGGGCACGTGCCCCAAACCCCAGCGCCGGTGCCCCAGATCTCCGGCCCAATCGGGCTGGAGATCTGGGGCCCAGCCGACAGCGGCAGCAGCGGCCTCGTCCCCAGCCGGGGATCTGGGGCCTGGCCGCCTGTGGCCACGGCTGGCAATCCAGGGCCAGGCAGCGTGTGCTGGCAGCAGCCCCATCCCTGGCCAGGGATGTGGGGCCCGGCCTCCTGCAGCGGCTTCATGCCCCGTCCCCAGCCAGGGATGAGGGGCCTAGCCACCTGCAGCCATGTGGTAGCTTCTGGCCCTGTCCCTGGCCAGGGGGTAGGGCCTGCAGGCTAGGGGCGGGGCCTACAGGCCAGGGGCGGGGCCTGTGCCTGTGCCCCAGGTCCCTCCCCCAGCCAGCAATGCCTCTGGGCCAGGGGCAGTGGGCTAACAAACAAATATTGAGGCATTCTACTCCTGCTAAATCAATGGGGGGAAGGAAAATAAATCTAATGCCTTGTCGCCGATATTATCTACTGCCAAAAGAGGCTCCAGGTTCCTCGGGCAGAATTAAAACTTCAGGCATGGCTAAATTACTTAAATGACCACTGTCTGTTAATGATTGCAAACACAGGCAGCTGGCTAAGAGACAGGCAGTTGACCTAACCAAGCCAATGAGTGATCTTAAGTCACAAGCTCCTGCTTAGGCTCAGGCATCTCAAACACAGTTGCCTCGCTTGATATGCCTGCACCTGATTCACATTCAGCTGCAAACAGTGCTTCTTCTTCGAGCGCTGTTCGGATGCATTCAGTAATAGGTGTCTTCATGCCAGAGCACCGGATTGGTCGGAAAAACTTGTCTTAACCTGTCAGAAGAGGGGAGGCAGCCACCGCCCCTTGCGCCACCCGCGGTTATATACAGCCACCTGCTCGCCCCCTCATCAGTTTCATTCCTCCTGCCTTGTGCGTCAGATCTGGAACGTCGTTGGATTCACTGTACAGCAGGGGACATGTCCATTGTGGATCTAATTCCACCGTGAGAGCCCAACACCGGACTGGAACATCACATTGACAATGCCGGGGTTTAAACCCTGTGCCAAGTGCGGCAAGGCCTTCCCCTGGGACGACCCTCACTGGTGTTGGTTCCCAACCGTGATGGGAGAAGGAGACACCGGATTCAGTAGTTCTAACTGAGAAACGGGTTCATTTATGTAGAGTGACAACGGGGAAAATTTTTCAATGGATAATCACAGTGACAGCTTAGTAACAACACTTGTTTCAAAGCATCAACTGAGGTAGCAATCAACAACTAAAACAGCAATCTTACAAGACTAACTGAGGTAGCAAATCTATATAAGTAACACAGCAAAACTGCAAGGTATTTGCAACAAAGTAAAACTGCTAGCTATTCACAATGAAACAAAATTGCAAGGTAAAACAATCTGCAAAGTACTCGTAGGGGATTTTTATATATGTACCACAACCCAGGCACCACTGACCAGCAGCATGAACACAAGGGGCATGGTAAGGGACACAACACGAGCTAGCTTTCCTCAGGAGATCCAACCGTCAGAGTGATCACTTCCAGCAGGTAACACATGAACCTCCATAACTTCTGCCAGTTGGCATCTCCTTTTTGTAGGATTTTTAGCTCAGTGTTTCCTGATCTCTTCCCATACTAGGGAAGGGTCATATTAGTAGTTCCCACGATTGAGTTAAGTTGTTTATTTTTTACTTAAGTTTTTTGAATTGCTAAATGGGACTTAAATTTCCAGGTGGATCATAAATTCTTAGGTGGGTTCCAAATTCCCAGGTAATAAATTCCCAGGTGGGTCCCAAACTCCTAGGTGGGTCCCAAATTCCCAGGTGGGACTCAATTTCCAGGTGGGTCCAGATTCCTAGGTGGGTCATAAATTCCTATGAGGTCAGTACCTTTGAGTTATGCTAGTTTGTAGTCTCCCAGATTCCAGGCCAGAGCCCCCTACACTGTCCATAAGGGGTTTTAGTGTGTGCTTGGGAGGGGGTGGCAAATGGGGTGCCCAGGCAAGTGATCACCTATCATCGCGCACGAACAACAAGAAGTGTCTCAGGTGCCTGGGCAAAGACTACATGGTCTCAGCGTGTTCCATTTGTCTCTCCTTTAAACCTCAAACAATTAAGGAGAGGGAAAGCGACGTCGCGCCCTAGCTTCGGAGGAGGCTCAGTGCCCTTCACCCGAGGCCTTGGATGAGAGCCTGGAACCAAGACCCAGCTCGGCACTGGAGCCTATGTGACACCGTGCCACCAATAGCCACCACCGCTGTGCCACCTCAGTGCCGACTACGGCACTGCAATGCCTACCCGGCACCTCAGCACCTCTACACCAATCGAGGTCGCCCTCAGCCAGCCCAGCACTGTTGGCACTGGGCTCGCCTCGGCACCACACCGTGTCATCTCCAGTGCTGACGGCTCGGCACAGCCCGGCCTCACTGGTGCCGACATCACCTCGGCACCGGCTGACCCCACCCTTGGCACCGCAAAGTCCAGTAACAAGAGAACGGGAACCCTCCTCTAGCGAGGACTTGCCCGTGATTCATGAGGGGTCGCTTCCTGTCCCATCCACCCTGGAAGCAGTGGAAGCAGCATGAGCCCTGCTGCTCCTCCCTATCCCACCTGCTCCACTCCCAATCAGACAGGCAAACTGGCCTTCATTTCAAAGGCCTGGGTTCACACGGGATGCTCACCCTTGCCGTCCAGCCCCCCGCCTTCCACCCCGAAGGGGGAGGGCACCACCCCACCGACGGCACCGGTCTGGTAATCCTGATCTCCGTCTGCTGCCTCCAGTCCAGAAGAGGGACCTTCTAGGGCTCCAAACAGCCCTGGCGCCGCACATCAGCCCCATCATCCTTCCGATTTTGACCACAAGAGTGGTCTCCTGAGGGCACTCCCCCCCCCATGGCAGACCCCTGGTGCCACGCTGTCCCTGGCACTGGAGGCCTTCATGGGCAAACTTCCGGAGCACTTTGATCTGTTGTGCCAGGCCACGGCCCACTTAGGTATGGGGGTGGAACCTCTAAACCCCCCTCCCGATACCCTGTTCGGACTGGCATTTGCCTCCATGGTGCCTTTAGCAATCCCACCCCACCCAAGCGTGTGGGACATTGCACACTCCCGGTGGCAAAGTCCAAGTTCCATCTCTCCCAGTTTCAGATACAGCGAACATGAAATATCGGGTACCCGAATCGGATTACCCCTCGCTCGCTGGCCACCCAGTGTCCCCCAGGGATGTGATCCAAATGGCAATGGGGGCCGGAGAACCCCCCAGGGACCCCCTCCCTGGCTCCAGAGAGACCAGGGAACTGGATTTGTTAGGCCACAAGGTGTACTCCTCATCAGCTTTTCAGCTGCGGGTGGCAAACAACCAGGCTATAACCAGTAGGTATTTGCTGGAAGTCTGGGAATCCCTCGGGAGATTTAGGAATTTGCTCCCACCAGAGGCCAGGGAGGAGCATGATGCCTTCTTGGAGGAAGGCAACACAATATCTCAGGACCTCCTTCTCTCTGCCTGCGATGCAGTGGACACTGCAGCTTGCACCATAGACTCGGCAGTACCCTCCATAGGGTAGCATGGCTCAGGGAGGCTAGAGTGCCTCTTAATCCTCAGCAGGCAGTCCTGGGCTTGCCTTTTGAAGGAAACGTCCTGTTCCCTCCGGACACCCTCTCCGTGGTGGGTACGGCCCGGGATCCCTGAGGAGAAGCCAAGTATTTTGGCCTCCTCCCTCCTGGACCCACTCCCCCAACTTAGCTTCCCTGGGTGGGACAACTTCCTCTCTTTCTCCTTTTGCCTCATTCATGACGGAAAGAGGGCCTTCGGTCACCCCTCCCCAGGGAGGGGCCCCTCTGAACATTACCCTCTTTACCCTTGGGGTGCAGGGGGCCCCCGCGGCGTCCTTGTTCCCCTTTTTCCCCATAGGGAAGATAGGTCTGTGGGGAACCACCTCGACCCCCCACCCACCCACCATTCCCCATCCTCTCCCTCCCTTGATTGCAGGACCAAAGCTTCGATCGGGACGCTGGGGCTGACAATGTAGGACACCCACCTATAGTGCCAGTATCCCAATTACCATAGTCACCACCAACCCCCCCGCCCCCCCTTGAGCAGCATTTTCCCAGAGGACGAAAGCCACCCCTCTTCTACCCCTAACAACCCTCCTCCGAAACACTCCCCATTGTGCTCCCTCCCTAACCCCTCGTCGAAGGATGAAGATGCATCTCTTTGTAGCCCAGCCGCGGCATGGCTCTGAGGCACACACATCCGAAGCCTATTCGCAACAGGGCTCTGCCTGTGGCCATGACGTGTGTCCCAGGTAGGCCCCCTCAATCCGGGTTAGGGGAATGGGAAAGGATGTCCCAGGTCATACCACTGTCTTCTGCGCTGTGACCAAGACCCTTCTCTGCACTTTAAGGGGACACATCTGTGTGGTATTCGGCTACCTGGATGGCTACTTCATGGGCAAGGAACCTTTACAGGGGGTTTTACACCTGCCTGGACCCTTGGTACAGCCCCTACCCCCTCTTCCCACCCTCGTACAGGTTCCTGTCTCTGCTCTATGGTTATCTAGTGGGAACCAGGGGCTCACCTCAGAACCCTCGCCTTGGCCTACCGCCTCCGAGGTAGTCCACGCTTCCCCGACTTTCCCAAAGTATGGCCAGGATCACCCCTTCTCAACCTTGAGGGGGAATACCTTGCTGTGTATCATAGATGGGGAAAATGCTTAAGGGCTATCCCTTAGAGTGCCCTCCCTTGTGGCTCCCGCCTCAGTACCCTCTGCCCCCTGGACGGTTGCCTACAGCAGAGCAGAACACATGGGTGGTTAGCTGGATCTTGAGCCAGGAGAGGGAAATGCTCATGGGAGATGCTTTTCTCCTCCCGTGAAACGTGGCTGTACTATCTGCGTTCCCTCCATTTCCACTCATAATGAGAGCTCTCCTCGAAATACGGAGAGACAGAGCCTGAGTCATCATGATTGCTCCAGCTTGGCCCAGACAACTGTGGTTTACACTACTGACCACCAGCTCCATAAAGATGCTAATCATTCTCCCATGCTACTGCAATCTCCTGCACCAAAACAGCAGTTGAACTGTGCATCCCAAGCTGCACAGTCTTCATCTTACAGCATAGTTCCTCCCTGGTTCAGAAGGAAGAACTCCAATGCTCTGAAAGAGTAAAACATGTCTTATTCAACAGCAGAAAGGCTTCCACAAGAGACACTTACTTTAAAAAAAAAAATGGGGCAGAGTTGTGCACTAGTGCGCCCATTCAAATATCACCCCCAACCACTGCACCACTCCATAAACTTCTTGATGATCTCTTGCAGCTAAAGCAAACATGACTACCATTAGCATCTCTAAAAGTCCATCTTGGGGCAATTAATGCTTTTCCCGATGGCATCACTGGCACCTCCATCTCTTCCAATCCAGTAATAAAAAGATTCTTTCTTGGTGTACAAAATCTATACACAGAAATAAAACATCCTACCCCTGCCAGGGACCTATCACTAGTATTAAAAACCATCACCAAACCCCCTTTTGAACCGATGGCTACTTGTGCCTTATCTTACCTTTCTCTGAAAATGGTATTTCTTGTCGCCATAACATCCTCCAGGAGGGTCAGTGAACTTGTGGCATTAATGGTGGATCCTTCTTTTACTATCTTTTGCAAGGATAAGGCCACATTACAGCAGCATCTAAAATTCATACCCAAAGTTCACTCATCACTTCATACAAATTAACCAACAAACTTACCTGGTTCTTACCAAAACCACACTCCAATCCACGGGATGCCATCCTTCATACCTTGGATGTCCGTTGTGCTCTCCTTTTCTACCTACAAAGAACAAAACAGTAGTGAACAAATACAAAGGCCAATCCATCTCGCCAAGATGTCACGGAGAACCCAGAAAAGCCTCTTGGATCCCTTCTGTTCACAGCCCACCAGGATTCTGCTACGGTGGAGCCTTCTCCCGTTCAGCACCTGGGTCTCCACGCTACCTGTAGCCAGCTTCCAAATCCAGGCCCAGAGGGTCCGACCCTTGCTCTGTCTGGTCTTCCTTGGGGGGGGAGGTTTCCTCCCTCCATGAGGGTCCCAGCCGTCCCAATCAGCAGTGACACTCAGCCAGTGTAGCAGTCAGAGGGTTTATTAGCAATCCACTTTGCACAGCAGCTAGGACAGTTGGCTCTCAGATCAACCAGGAGGGCAGATAGTAAACCCCCAGGACGAGCCCTGGAGGTCCTGCCCCTCTGACCTGCATCTTCCTTCTACCTCAGTAGGGATGAGGAGCTGCTGACCTCCCTTTGGTGGGCCTGAGCTCACTTGGTAAATCGAGGATTTTGAGTCTGAAGACCTGCCCAGTACCAGCAAGCCCACCTGGCCACCCACTCCCTCACTGGAAGTGTCAACCAACTATCTGCTGCTTCTGCCGTGGTTAGTAGTCAACTATTGTCCAAGCGGATCTTGAATTGTATTTGAGTGCTACAACCTCTCTCATGCACCTTCCCCAGTGCACTCAACCAGGGCTCTATCAACTACCATGGCCTTTCTGAAAACTGTCTCCATCTCGGACATTTCGGCTGTGTTCACACACAGGGGGTTATTTCAATACGGTTGTTTCGAAACAACTTGTTTCAAAATAACGCCTTATTTCAAAATAACTTATTTTGAATTAACAGTTTGTTAATTCGAATTAAGGAAAAAAGCTCAAAGCGAAATAGCAGGTTCCGGCAACAGTTATTCTGAAACAAGTCACTGTTGTTTCGAAACAACGTGTTCGCACGGCTTTGTTTCGTCCCCACATGGGGTTTAACTTGTTTCGAAACAACGCCGTTGTTTTGAAAGAACCATTCCCGTTGTTCCGAAACAACCGTGCCTCGTGTGAACAGCCTAAAATTTATTTCGAAACAACCTCTGTTGCTTCGAAATAGGCTGTGCGAACACAGCCTTACAAAGCAGCCATATGGTCTTTCACGCACACTTTTGTAAATTGATAAACTCACAAACAGAGGCACAGCACTTGGTCATTTGGTGCTCTCCTTACATCCCTCCAACCCGATCTGGGGCACCCGCAGGACCCTCATCTCCAGTCACCGCGGCAGGCGAGTCACTCTCCTCTCTCCGGCGCCGTCCCGGGGGATTTGGCTCTCTGCTCCTGCAGAAACGCGTCTCCGGCGGGGACACCGGGACGGCCTGCCCGGCTGTGACCGCCAGAGGGCTCCGGCTGCGGCTGCGGGAGGGAGCTGCCCTCCGCCGGCTGGGGTTGGACTTCCTGGGTCAGAGCCGCCGCCGCCTCCATTGTGTGAGCCGGGACCCCGCGATCCTCCGCTGCTGCCCCTGCGGGAGAGCCGCTCCCCGGCCGAGCCGCAGGTGAGCGGAGCCCCGGGGCCGGGGCCGGGCAGGAAAGTGACTCTGCGCCCGCGGCCGCGCCCGCCCCGTCTGTGCGCCCGGGGCCCGGCGCCTGCGGGGCTGAGCCAGCCCGGGGAGCGGGCGGGTTGCGGGATTCCCGGAGGGGTCTCGCTGGGAGATTTTCCCAGCACGTCCCCAGGGAGCCGGGAGGCGCTCCCGAGGCTGAGCTGCTCTGGAAATCTTGCGCTGATCCGGAGAAAGGCAAAGAAACCGGGGTGCTGGGCACTTTTAAAGACCAACAAATGAGCCTTTGAGCTTGGGGAAAAAAATCCCACTCTTCAAAGCGTAAATTCCCCATCTTCAAGTGCTTGAGGAAGTGGGAGCTTTCCCACAAAAGCTGGGGTTTGTCTTCAAAAGCTCCCCAGGACTCCTGGGTTGTGTGCAATGTTCCCGTGTGCGCAGACAATTTCTTTGTGTGCGCAAGAACGTGTCTTTGGGAGCACAAATATTAGCACTGTTGAATTTATTTGTGCACACTTTATTTTGTTGTGTGTGCAGGTTTCATGGCCTGTGTGTGCGGGCAGAGCGTAGAGGGAACAGTGGGTGTGTGGCTGCACTAGACTGGCAGGGTGCCCCTCTGGAACTGGAGATGGGAGAGACTAAAGCTGCCTCTTCACTGCTGAAGAAGTGTGGTTTTGCAGGGGGCTACAGCTAAGAGGCATTCATTCTTCTGCTGTAAACTTAGAGTGGAGAAAGGTCAATTTTTGCAGTAATGTCGCTCAGGAAGGACAAATGCAGCAGTTGTGAGGGGAGGGGTGCAGGGGCTGTATAATGTTGACCTTGCCAAGTTATATTGTGGTTAAATCTGGCTGTCCTGTCTCCATTTGATTTTTAATTGTCATTTATTATCTTGTAAAAAACTCCAAAACATCTTCTTTAGTGGTCGAAACATAGTCTAACAAAGGCAGCAGGACGGCAGAAGGTTCGAGACTCCCAAATCAGCACAGATTGCTTCACTGCCATGTCCCTAGGCAGATTCATTGCAAGAAACAGAAAGAGAATGAGACAGGTCGTGACAATGAATGCCACGAACATTGTCCCAAAACTGTTCCTTTGAATCTGCGAAATAAAGTGTATCGTCTACAGCCAGTTCACATATTGTACAGCTAGATGGGCCCCTTTTGATCATAGTTTAGTTTGATCTCTTACATCACAAAGATCACAAAATTTCACCTGGTCCTTCCTGCATCAAGTGCTATAGAGTCAATCTTTTGTTGAGCTATCCAGTCCTAGGTGAAAGACTCCAAGTGATGGAGAATCCACAACATCCATCCAATAAACTTCCAAGGGTTAATTATCCTCATTGTTAAAATTCCCTTCTTTTTCTCTCCTTGTGTTTTTCTATCTCCATCTTCCACCCATTAGAGCTTGTTTTGGATTTATCTGCTAAACAAAACTTTTTTACTTAGTATCTAACATGTCTGCTTTTGTAGGTACTTAAAGACAGTGATCTCATTGCCACTTAAACGCCTTTAGGCTGTATTAAATGGACTGTGTGTCTGCAGTCAGATTTTCCTAGGCACTATTCATTCTTCTTTGAATCCTCCAGTTTCCCAACGTCCATTTCAAAAATGTGGATATGAGAATTGGATACAGAATTCTACTAACAGTTTCACCAGCATTTTATAGACATTCAAACAACTCCCTGCCACATATTCCCTGGCTCACATGTCCAGGAATCATACTGGATCTCTCAGCCACAGCATGACACTACAAACTCATATGCAGCTGGGTTTCACCATGATGGCCTTTCAGTCCTTATTGGAGTTACTGTTTTTGAGGGTACAGTCCCTCATTCTGTAAGCATGACCTAAATTACGTTTGTTCTAATACTGTTAAAGGTATTTCAGATGAGTTCATCTTACCAAGAGATCCCAGTTGCTCTACAGCACTGTCCTATCCTTCTCATTTTTTACTACTCTACTAATTTTTAAGTCACACTTGACCAGAAATAATTTTATATTTTCTCCTTTTATCACCCAACTTGTAATCTCCTCAAAAATAATACCAAGTTTGTCTGACAAGAAATGTTTTCCATAAAACTGTGTTAACTGGCATTATCTTACCATCTTTTAATATTTTTTATTGATTGGTTCCTGTATTCATTGCATATTCTATATCTATTACGAACAGGGCATATCAGGTCAACCTATTTGCTCTTTTTTAAAATACTGGATATCCAAGCATCTGAGCTCCTCAAGCATTTTTTTATGAGAATAACTGTTCATGAGAGTAATAAAATTGATCCTGTGAGTTAAGTTTTTCACCTGCCTAATTCTGTGCAGAAGTGGGTCCAACATTCAGACCTGATACAACAAGTGAGGGTCATGACAGAAGCAGTGTGGAACAGAGAGGACAAGGGAAACTATAATGAATTCAGGAGGTGACTCAATAAGGTAGGGGTACATCTTGGTGATTGTATTATATCAGTTTATTTTTAATGTCTAAAGAATGAGTACAGCTTTTCAAAAACACCATTGACATTTAGAAGCCTAAGTCATAACAGATTTCAAAGGGAGTTAGATGTCTAACCTGTTCATGAGATCTCAAAAGCACTTCTTGCCATCTGTGGGCTCTCACATACCTTTGAAAATTTGTTCCTTGGATACTTTTGAAAGTGAGAGTTAGGCATTCTTGAAGATGATAGAACCACAGTTGTGGGATGAGAGGGACTTCACTAGGTCATTTAGTCCAGTCCCCTCCACTGCGACAGGACTTGGCATTAGCTACGCCATCTGTGACAGGGGCCTGTCTAACAGATATTCTTTAAAACCATCAGGGGCAGAGATTCCAGACCCTCACTAGGTTGTTTGTTCTAGTGCTTAAAATGTTCCTCTCTGTAAACAGCAGGGCTGATTTTGAGAGATGCAGGGCACCTACACCTCGGAGCATTTGTCCTTTGGTTGTGCCTAAGATCCGCTTCTATGGAGCTGAGCAGTGTGCAAATAGACGGTTACTACTCTTAACAATGTAAAGTACAACAGTCAGATGCAACAAACTGATGACATGCACGAAGGAACATTTAGATAATTGTGGTCAGTGGCCGGTGTGGTTGGTCAAAGCGTAGTCATAGCTTATCACTACTGGAATGTTTATATACTTGACAAAGAAGAGTATTGGAAGAGGGGTAGTATTAGTGGCTTTGCTAGGTCCATGACGTTCTGATGAATTTAAGCTTTATGAAAGGTAAGGGGTTTATGGTAGTACATTTGTAGATACTCTGTCAACAGATGTTTGATTTCCTGTTCTCTTTCTGAGATTCCTTTTCCCCCCAGCACAGGCAGTGACTCATCTCTGACCTCTCTTTCTATCCCAGCTGTGAGTGACGAGGAGGAGGCGAGTCCAAGACGGAGGAGTCACATAAAATGTCTCTGACAAGAGCCAAAGGCAGTGTTTCTGAGAGCCCTGAGCAGGAAAGATCCCCTAGGAGTCCAGGTGACTCAGAAGCACAACAGCAAAACACTCCAGAGGAAAGTAAATCTGCTCACAGCGGGCGAGGCGTGAGGAAACGCAAAGGCACCATCGTCCGCCGACGAACATTCATGGGGGAGAGGCCCAACATCTGCATTGAGTGTGGGAAAAGTTTCCTTCAGAGCTCAGACCTTATTAACCATCGGCGAATCCACACAGGAGAGAAACCCTATAAATGCGTCGACTGCGGGAAGAGTTTTAGTGTCAGCTCAAACCTCATCCGACACCAGAGAACTCACACAGGAGAGAAACCTTATAATTGCCCTGACTGTGGGAAAAACTTCACAGACAAGTCAACCCTGACCCAGCACCAGCGTGTCCACACTGGTGAAAAGCCCTATAAATGCATCGACTGTGGGAAGACCTTCAGCCGCAGCTCCCACCACAAGAGACACCTGAGGAGCCCTTCAGGGAAGAGGCAGGGCAAATGTACCCATAGGGAAAGTGCCGCCGTTGGAAAGGTCAAAGAAACCAAAGCGTCAAAGAAGAGAACCCTGAATATTGAGATCCCCAACACATGCGCTGAGTGCTGGCAAAGCTTCAGCCAGAACTCGGACCTGGTCAAACACATGAGAATCCACACAGGAGAGAAACCCTACGAGTGTCCTGATTGTGGGAAAAGGTTCAACGTCAGCTCAAATCTAATCAGACACCAGAGGATCCACACAGGAGAGAAGCCCTACACGTGCTCTGACTGCGGGAAAAGCTTCACTGACAAATCTACTTTGACCCAGCACTACCGGATCCACACGGGAGAGAAACCTTATATATGTGCTTACTGCGGAAAAAGCTTTAGTCACAGCTCCCACCACAAGAGACATGAGAAAATCCACAAGGGAAGGAATTCGGTGTCCTTCCTGCCATTGTGGCCCTACCCCACTCAAACTTTCTAAAGAATGGAGGCCCCCTAAAGAGCCAGAAGGGGGATTGGTGTGAATTACAGAAAGAGAGAATGTGAGCGCTGGTTAACCCAGAGACTAGAAAGGTCTACATGTCATCAGACCAGCAGTGAAACTACCCCAGCTCCTGGTTCCAAAAGTGGCTATTAACCACATACCTCAAAGGAAGGCATGAAACTCCCATAAGAAACAATTTTGCAATAACCTGTTCATTGGGGGGGGGGTAGCTGCCTGTTCCCAGGCTGTTAATTTTTCCATTTATGTCCTTAATATAAAGAGCCCTTAGAAAACTTTATCCTAGCCATGGTGACTGTGGATGATAGTGTCATCATTCACCTCAGTGTGTCTAATCCCCTTTTTTTGGAATCCTACTCTTGGCCTCCATAACATCTTGTAGCAAAGAGTTCTACATGCTAGTTACGCGTTGTGTAGAATAGTATTTCTTTTTCCATTTTAAATTAGTACCCTTTATTTCACTGGGCATGAGAGGGCAAGTGGCAAACCCAGTTTATTGGTAATTTCTCTCTCTCCTGTTTATATATTTAAATCACATGCCCTCTGTTACATCATTTCTCTAGAATAAGTAGTTCCAGTCTTTTCACTACTTTCTCATAGTCTCCCTCCTGCCCTCTAACAATTGCTATCATCTGTCTCTGAACCCCCTCTAAATCTGCTATGTCCTTTTTGAGATGGAGTGCCCAGATAAGAATTCACTCTTCTTGGTTTGGGCATCCCAGTCATTAACATAGTGGCATTAGAATAGTCAGTATTATTTTCTATCCATGTGTTTATCTATGCTTTATTTTTATCCAGTGTTGCGCATTGTGGAGAGGTTTTCACTGATCTCCTGTGTCTCCTTCCATAGCTGTTACACTTAATTTAGACCCTAGCTATGTATATGACTAGATTAAATTGTCCCTTTTAATGGCCACATGGTGCCAGCAAGGTCCAAGAAGAACTCTGTCTTTCACGTGAATAGATTATTAAAAATATATTTTTTCAGAGATTTTCAAAGTAGCCTAAGGTGTTGGGTACCCAAGGAAGGATTTTAGAAAGCTCCTAAATGATTTAGTCCCAGATTATTAATGGTATTTAGACACTGCTCTGCTCAGCATTGCAGTCTCATTTTTCACTGTTGACTTAGGTGCTTAGGAGCCTAATTTGCACTGAAAATCAAGAGAAGGTGTTCTCCTGTGTCACTTAAAGCCAGATTTTCAAAGGTATTTAGGCTCCTAAGATGCAGATACGTGCTTAGTGGGATTTTCAAAAGTGTCTAGATGCCTAAGGAATGTAGGCACTTGAATTATGTCTACACTAGAAGCTCTGTTAAGTCAACTTAACAAGGTCGACTTTAAGTCAACTTAGAGTCAACCTTGTTAAATCGACTAAGAGCGTTCACATTGAAAACTGTCAACTGCCTGAATCTACAGTGGCAGGTGCTAGGTCGATGGAAGAGTGGTGCATTGTGGGTAGCTGTCCCACATTACATGGGAGAAGTGCCCCCTGGAGGCCAGTTAGGTTGACTTAAGGGTTTTCTCTGTCTACATTGGCTTAAGTTGACTTAATAAGGTCAACTTAAGCATTAAGTTGACCCTAAGAGGTGGTGTTATTAAGTCGACTTAAGGAAGCGCTTAAGTTAACTTAATAAAAGCCCAGTGTGGCTGCAGAAGCCTGTAGATCAACTTAACCTTCCTTAAGTTGACCTAAGGCTCCAGTGGAGAGATCCCTTTAGGTGCCTAAATAACTAAAAATCTGGCCCATGGGCACTTTTAAAAAATGTCACCCTCAGTTTCAAGAGCTGGGTGTCCAAATCCCTTTAGAAAGCTTTGAGAAATTTCAGCTATTATCTGTCAATCATAACTAAGTTTAAGATTTTGGGTGAGTTACTTTTAGTAAAAGTCACAGACAGGTTACAAGAAGTACATAGAAATTCACAGAAGCCTGTGCCTTGTCTGTGATTTTTGCTGAAAATAATAGGGCAGCAGCTAGGAGCTGCTGCGTGAAGAGGAAGAGCAGTGGCAAGGTCTCCTTGCAGTAGATTGGGGCTGCAGGGTCCATCCACCCACACTACTTGTCACAGCTGGGGCAGCAGTTTCTTTCCCCCATCCCCCCCACCCCTTGCTGGCCGGAAGCCCTGCAGTGACTGAGAGCATCAGGGACCCACACCGGTAGCTGCTATGGATAATGGGGATCCCGACCTCAGAATCAGTATGGATGGTGGAGGGACCCCAGGGCTATGAATTCCCACCACTGCCTGTGGCTCGGAGCCTCAGGGCCCACCGCTTGCACAGGCTGTAGGTCCCAGGTGGCTCAGAACTGCAGGGTTCCCCCACTGCCGGCCTTGGAGAGGGGCCACAATGCCTATCTGGCACCCAGAGCAAATGAGAGCTGTGGGGACCCTGGAGCATAGAGCCAACATGGGTGGCAGAGGGAGCCTGGAGCTCAGAGCCATCATGGGCCGTATAGGGACCCTGGAGTTCCAAGGTCGTCCCACTTCTCACGACTCACGGCTGCAGGACCTGCCGCCTGCACCAGCTCATGGTTCTGTTGCCCATTGCCAACTGCCTCCAGCAGCTGGGACCTGCCCTCCCTCAGCTGTCGCATGTGGAGACCCCAGAGCTTTGAAATCCATCTTGCTGCCTGCAGCTCAGAACTGCAGTTTATGCCACCCACCTGTTCAAAACCAGAGGTCCTGTCACCCACCCTGGTAGACAGCATCAGGAATCCCTACAGGGAGTTTGCTGGCCATGTTGCTGGGAATCCCCACTGCCTGCTCTGGAGGATCGCAGTGGCACCCCTGCAACTTGTGGGAGGGTCCGTGCTATGGCTGAGAGGTTCTGGGCCCTTCACTCCTCCCTGAACTCTGGGACCCTTGATAGCTCTGATTCCCGCAGTCCCCAGCAGCTAAAAGGATCATTTTATGAAGGTGTCTGGAAGTAAGGGAAAGCCTGACTTCCATCACAAAATACTATCGTTAATCATAAGGTTTTTTCATAGTACCCATCACCATCATATTTATACACTTCCCAGAAAAACTAAAGCTGAATTTTAAACTGATGGCCTGGAAAGAAATGGTTCAACATGTATTGTGTTGCACTTACCAGCACTACTTTCCACGTGCTCTCAATTTGTCTAGCTCCCCTCTGAAGTTAGTCAGCCTTCTTTATTGCATTCTTTGCAAATGTCGCCACCTAAGTTTTCATATTAAACAACACTAGTGTTAGGCATGGGCATAGGCAGGCATGGAATTTGCTGCCTTCCCCCTTTTCCCCTCCCACCATGTGTGGCCTCATTGGCCTGATGAGCTGCCTCCCAGTACAGAACTCAAACTACACCTATGGACTCGAGTGTGACCAGATGTCTTGATTTTTATCAGAACCATCCTAATTATTAGAGGCTTTATCATATCTAGGATCCCATTACCACCTCATTATCCCCATCCCTGGTTTTCACACTTGCTATCTGGTCATCCTCACTAGTCCTAATACAGGACTGTGAAGGCACCCAACTGTTAATCTCTTGCCATTTGGAAAAGATGACTATTTAATCTGTTTGTTTCCTGCCTCTTAGTCAGTGTCTAATCCATAACAGTCCAGATCTCAATCATCCTGTGACTAGTTGGCTACCTGAAGAGCCTCTGGTGAGGGACTTTGTCAAAAGATTTTTTGAAAGTTTAAATAAATTAGGTAAATAAGAACCAATTTGTATATTAATTTTTGTTGATCAAAGATCAAAGCATTCCTTTAGATTAAGGAAATCATGATTTTGCCTTTGAAGACGTGGTGCAGGTTAGTCCGAATCATGGGTTGTTTCATGACTCTGTAGAGGTTGGCCTCAAGTGGACAAGTTGCTCCAACCTATCATGCCTTCCTGCATATCAGATAAAATCTCATGCATGATATGCATAAGAGGGACTCACACATAAAACATCACTTGGTGTAGGGAAAAAGACTGGTTTGTGAGCCAGGTGACTAAATTCTAAGGTAATTTCTGTTGCAGAGTCATGTTATGATGTCTGTAGTTTCACACCCTGTCTGATTAAGCTGGGTCCCCACATGGGGGAAAAATCCAAAATCCCTATGATGCCACAACCAAGTTTTGTACCTTTGTCAGTGCTATCTTTCAGAGATATATCTGTGTACCTGGCTATCCTTTCTGTGCCTCCTGCTTGGAGCACATATCCCTGCCAGACCCAGGCGTCCTGGTTCTCAGCATTCCACTGCTGTATCAAGGATAATTGGATAATCCAATGGCAAAATGTATGTTGTCTTTCTCTAGGGAATGGTCCAGATAGAGCAAGAGTGTCGAACGTGGCCCACGGGCTAAATGTGGCTCATGACTGCTCTCCATGGGACCACGCTTTTGCCCTAACAGAGAGAGGTATCACGGAGAACAGTTTTGCATACACAGCACTCTACAATGCTGTGAAAGTGCCCTAGTATTTTGATTTACAGCAGGGGTCTCAAACTCAAATCACCACAAGGGCCGCATGAGGACTAGTAGAGAGCCACAGGAGGATTAGTACAGTAGCCCAAGGACCACACCACTGAAACCTTTCCATATAATGATATTGCAAATATTGGTAATGATCATGTCGCTGCAGGAAATAGCTTTAGGGGCTGCGTGTTTGAGACCCCTGATTTATAGTGTGTACAGCCCATTTGAAGTACATTCAAGTCAAATCCAGCCCACCATAACAAGTGAGTTTGACACCCCTGAATAGAGGGTGAGGCCTGGATTCACAAAGGAGCAACTGGATCTGAATCTCCCATCCCAAAAACACCAGGATACAAAGTCATTCTCAAATCCTCTGTCTGGCCCAATGATTCTAATTATGCAATGTGGAACAGGGGAAATTGAGGGAGCCTCACTTCAGACTATCCTGACTCTCTGAGAGGTGTAGATGCAGTGACCCAGACCTCAGCTACGCTAGGCCTACTGTGAGGAGAGGCAGAGGCAAAATAATGCAATGGAGATAACCTTTCATTTTAAAATTTATAGAAGAAAAACCCAGAAGTGTGACAGAAACGGTAATGCAGAAAGAACAGAATAATAAAATATAAAGTACCATCAAATCCTCACTTAGGAAAATATTAAACTGTAATTTACCGTTCACAATAAAAGAAGGTTTTCAACAACATGCTGTGTGAGCCCAGGAAGAAATCTGTTCCTCCTCCTTAGTTTCAAAGTCCAGCTTTGCCCCATTTGTCCCACCTTTCCCTCTCTGCAGGTTGTGATGCTCCTGTGTTTTGCTGACTGCACCTCTTTCCAGCAACTCCACCTGTGAGTGACAGCTCTTCCCCTGAACATCCACACCCGGTCCCCAGGTACCCCCATGGTCAGCTTCATTGGTCATACTCTCTGTTCCCATCACTTTCAGGCTTTTTATGCACAACCATTGAAGGCCCAGCTTTCCCCCTCCTCAGCCAATCCCCTTTTGCCCAGCACAGCCTCTTGTTTGTTCCTTCTCTAACTACCTTTCCTCTGGCAGTACCTGAGCTGCCTCTCTTCCCCAGGACAGCATTCTCTGTTGCTGCACCTCATGCCAGTGGTTACATTCTGTTCGAATTTATTTCTCCCTTGCAAGCAAAGTAGGGAGGTGAACCGATGTCTCCCACACTTCAGGTGAGTGCTCTAACCACCGGTTAGTTCAAGCTGGATGTGCACCTTTGAAATGGTTCCCAATCTGATAGATGGCCTCTGATACAGCTGCCAGAGCTGGCACTAGAAACAAGATAGGCATGCACGCACCTATCTTCCCCAGTGAATAGGGTGTGCTGGGATTTAGGTGGAGACAACCATCTGAATGCCAAGGGAGCCAACAGTGTCCATGTCAGAGGCAGAAACAGACACGTAGGGAACATTTACCCTGAAAAAGTGGATGTTGAGTAAGTTGCAGGGCTAGACAGCAGAAGGAAAGGATGGCTGCTTCCACTATCAATTGCTGCTTTAGCTAAAGAAGAAATCCATGCTGGGTCTCACAACGGAATGGTCCCAGCTCAAGTCCTCCTGAAGTAAAAGCCAGTATGTGATCATGCATTGACAGAATATATAATACATACATGTGCATGGGGGAGGGAGGATGAAGGTTGCGTGGGTACCTCTCATGAGTGTATTGTTACGTTATTTATTTAACATTTAGGCTGTGCTGGAGCCTAAAAGCTTCATCCGTTGCACTGGGTGGTAAGCAAATTTACAGCTAATGAAAGTCCTTGTCCCAAAGGGCTTAGCCCATAATAGGCAGACAAAAGGACAGGACTGAGATAACAGAATAATGGGATACACGCAACATGTGGCCAATCCTGGAGCCCATCTCTGCTGTGAAAACCCTAACTTGTGGGCTGTTCACACACAACCTCTTCATATAAATTGCTCCCAGCTACATGAGAGTGCTTCTAGCGTGTTTGTTTTGCTTCAAGCCAGTCACTCTTTTGATCATGCAACAGAACGACCCCAGTCAATACTCAGAGTCCCAGCTGCAGCACTAGGAACTTCATCTTACAATCTTCTTATGCCCACTGACCAAAGTAAGCTTGTAGAAGTTAATCAATTTAACAAAGAAACTGATATGCACCAGTCTTGGTACTCCAACACACTTCAAACCTAATGCACTGTTTGAGATAAAACAAAGAAACGTGGATTAGATGCAGGAAGACTTGACGTCAGGGCTGGCCTTACCATGAGGCAAACTGAGGGGCTGCCTCAGGTGCCAGACTGTGGGGAGGGGTGCCACTAGGACCCAAAATGTAGAATTGTGCCTGCTGCTGGTGCATATGTATTATCGCTGTTCTCAATGCACAGAGATGGTGGAGTGCTATGCTGGAGGAAGGCGAGCACAAAACACATAACAGGCAGGCAGGAGAGAAGGTGAAAGGGAATAGCAGAAAGCAACAGGTGCTGCAGGGAGAGGAGAAGGAGCATCTTACGTACCTCTCTAGCACCTCCTGGAGCCTGGATTGATTACAACCAGCCGCTCAGGGAGCTTCCTGTTTCCTGCTGCTTCCCTGAACCCACCCGAGGAGAATGGGCAGTCAACTGAAGTAGTAGGAGCCAGTTAGGCCCTTGAGACGCTGATATCTTCCCTCACTCAGGCCCTGCTACCAGCCTGCTTGTTTGTTCCCTTCAACTGAGTGTTGAGAGCCACTATAGATGGCACAGAACAACAGTCCTGAGTGAAAGAAGAAAATTCCCCCACCTCCAGGGCAGCGTTCAGCAGGAACGGTGCTAGCGTTGCTGATGCCCCCCTGTAAGCGCAGCAGATACCAGTGCATATGAATGATGTAATAGCGCTGCGTAATGGCGCACTCCCCATTTTGGCACTCCTCAAGCGGTGGCGCACCCTGCACCGCTTACCGGGCTTCCTGTGTTGTGCCAGTCCTGGCAGTCACAAAAAGAAAAGCAAAGGAAGCTTTTCTATCTATGCAGGAAGGAGCTCTCCTGAGGTACATGGAAACAAATGTTCACAGTGAGCCTTCTGGCCCCAGTTAAGATGTGAGTGGTGAAGCGATGCCTGATCTTCCAGTTAGGCAGAGTGCAGGGGACCTGGTAGTGACTGCAGCATCCATATCTCCATCTCAAATGGAAATAACCATGCCCGTTCCTGAAGAAAAGTGTAGATAAGAGAAGAGTGTGGCAAAGATACAAGAAATAGTTGCTGCTGAGTTTAATTCCTTATGTCGAGATGATCCAGGACTGTGGACCCACTTGAGCAGTAGCTTTAAGGACTTCCTTGTACTGCATGGGCCATAGCAAGTGAAAACATCATGTTCCCCAAAGACAATGAAAATAGACATTTCCGTCCAACACATTACTGGAGTGAAATCCCCAATGGTGACAAAGTGAAGAGGCCACAGCTTATGTACTCGGAAAGTCCGAGTGCTGCATGTTTGTTCCACCCACATTGGGTTCTACAAGAACAAAGGACTGTTAAAATCTGGCTAGAAATCTGGCATGCCATGAGAAGGCAGCAAACCACCAGAGAGCATTCCATAAGTGGAAAGATCTTGAGATGAGGCTAAGGTTAAAGGCCACCATAGATGGTCAGCATCAAGAGAAGATTGCATCAGAGTCTCTTTACTGGCAAAAAGTTTTGAAAAGGCTTGTTGCCACTGGGAGAATGCTTGCTACCCAAAACCTAGCGCTGTGTTACACTTCACATCAGCTGTATGTGCCAAGCAATAGAAACTTCCTTAAAAATTCTGGAGCTGATGGCTGAGTTTGATGCTGTACTCCAGGAACATCTAAAAAGAGTCACCACCCAAGAAATCTACACACGCACCTCTACCTTGGAGAAACAATTCAAAATGAGATCATATGTTTACTGGCAACAAAAAGTCAAACAGAAGATTGCGGCAGATCTGATGTCAGATATGTTATTCTGGACTGCACACCTAACATCAGCCATATGGAACAAATTATTGTAATGGTGCTATTTGTAACAACAACAGAACTTAGTGAAAATGTCCCTGCAATGCTGACTGTCAGAGAGCATTTTCTAGAATTTATTGGAATTGATGATACTACAGGAGCTGGTATGACAAATGTGCTTCTTAAAAAGCTGGAAGATACAGGAATTGAGATACCTGACATGAGAGGTCAGGGCTGCAATAATGGTGCTAACATGAAAGGAAAGACCAGAGGAATGCAGACATGGATCCAAGAGTTAAACTCTTGAGCTTTTTTTATCCCGTGCCGTTCTCATTCATTGTACTTGGTGGTCAGTGATGCAGCATCAACTTCTAGTGAGGCTGCTGAATTTTTTAATATAATTCAAAGCATCTGTATACTTTTTTCTGCATAAAACTCATTGATGGCAAATTTTTAAGCAATATCTAGGAACATCCTCTCAGACACTGAAACCACTGAGTGCCACATGATGGGAAAGTCAAGTGGAGGCAATAAAGCCTATCAAACATCAAACTAAGAAGACAGATGGTGCCATAGTTGCCATTATGGAGAAAAATGCTATGACAAGAACAGTTCATGAGAGAACAGTGGCAGAGGGAAAAGGAATCACCAGAAACACACATAATTTCAGATTTCTCTGTGGCTTAGTGATGTGGTATGACATACTGTTTGAAATAAATGTTGTAAGCAAGAGACTCCAAGGTTTTGACCTTGATATGTCTGGAGAAAAGGACCAACTGGACAAAGCAAAGTCATACCTACACTCTTACAGGTCAAATGAGGGATTTCAAAACATTCTGAAGAGTGCACAGAAGTTAGCAGAGGAACTTCACACTGAAGCTATTTTCCCACCCATTCAAAAATACAAGAGTCATTGAAGAAGAAGACATTTTGATTATGATGCACAGGATAATCCCATAAGAGACCCCAAACACAATTCGAAGTTGAATTTTTAACCAGGTGCTAAATTGTGCGATACAGGCAGTTGAAGAATGTTTCATGTGGCTCAAGGAACACAGCAGGATGTTGTATGACAGGCGTGCCAGACTGCGGCTCGCAAGCTGCATGTAGCTCTTCAAAGAAAAAGTGCAGCTCGTGTAAGAGCTGGCAGGGAAGGGCAACATGGTCAAGGACAGCAGAGAAGTGGCAGCGTGGTCGGAGCTTGTGGGGGGAAACTGCAGCATTATGGTTGGGGTGAGGGGGCCGAAGTGCGACATGGTTGGGGAGAAGCAGCATCATGGTAAGAGATGGCAGGGAAGTGGCAATTGGGGTTGGGGGGTGAAGCGCGGCATGTTTAGATTTTCACATAGGCCCTAATGCAGCTTAGTCTTTTGTTAAAATTGTGTTTTACAAGTCCTAAACATGACCTGGAATACTAAGAAATGAAAATATAAAGGAGGAAAGTTTAAAACTGAATGTAGATTACTTTCAACTGTTGGCACAACTTACTGCTGTGAAGCATTGTATTCCACAATGAAATTTCTTACATCAAAACATTGTGCAATATTTAGAGATCAGCACCTGAGAGAGCTTTTACATACTGCATTGACAAGTTACTGCTTGCCACTAGCCTGCAGTGTTCTATGTCCAACGACAGCTAAGTTTTTACTGTGTAGGCCTAGTTTTCATGGTAACCTTAAGTAATTATTAGAATCTGACATTAGTAGGATCAATATTTGCCCTGCTTCTACAGTAAAATTAAAGTGTACAATAAATTTTAAGCTTAGTAATTTTGATGTAGGTAAAAGTATGTGGTTTTATGCCTCAGTGCTGCTCTCAAAGGTTTAATAATTGACTTGTGTGGCGCTTGAGTTCCATAAGTTTGGCCACCCTTGTTTATGATATTCCAGAATTCCTCGCTATACCTGAAGATGACCTACACCAGCAATGCAGGGCACTAGACACAGGCTTAATACACGATGACATGCACAACATTAATGCAAGCGATTGAGGAACTGAACGCCCTTTCAAGATACATTTCAGCAGGATCAACTCCAAAGGCTGTTCTGGAATATATGTGCACAAAATAAGGTAACCACCCTCTTTCCAAATGCTTTTGTTGCTCTGTGCATTCTTCTAACACTTCCTGTTACAGTTGCCAGTGGAGAATGCAGCTTCTCCAAGCTGAAGTTGATAAAAAGCACATCTACGCTCCACAGTGACACAAGAGAGGTTGATCAGCCTTGCAACCATCTCAGTAGAGCAGGAGTGGCCAAACTGAGGCTCAGGAGCCATATGTGGCTCTTGAATGAAAAAGTGGGGCTCATGGAAGAACGTCAGCAAATCAATCTAGTAGGTAAAAGTATATGGCTATATGCCTCAGTGCGGCTCTTGACAGTTTAATAATCAAGTTCTGTGGCTCTTGAGTTCCATAAGTTTGGCCACCCCTGCAACAGACTAGAGCATGAGCCGGCCCAGACCTTCAGGAAGCTATTCAAATCTTTGCAACCAGGAAGGCACAGGAAGCACCATTTTGATTATTCAAACAGATAAAAATGTTAGTGTTTACTATGCAAACCAGAAAAGTTTTATTTGCTGTTCAGGCATTTGAAAGTTACTTAAAATTTTTGAGCAAAGAATTTTAAGTTGTTAGTTATTTATTGGGGTAGCTAGCAAAGCAGTATCATGAGAGAAGAAGAACAGGAAGAAGGCAGAATTGAGGCCTTTCAAAGTTTTGGAACAAGTGAGGAGGCATGGGCGTATCATTTGAGCTCTCCCCCTCAGATGCCAAAATGTTGTAGGCCAGCCCTGTTTGACATGATTGTAAATCAAAGCATAACAAATCACATTTAGTCAAACTGAACAAAGCAAATTGCATTCTAAACTCAGCTTAATACTTTCAGCAACCTCAGAAAGTGAGGTGACTCTCAGCACAGGCTAGCCGGTTTCCCGTCAGCCAGGCTCTCCTCTTTGGTCAGCACTTCATTTGCATTGTGGTGGTTGTCAATAGAGATGAAAGACAGAGCATAGCAGGAGAGTGTCTTTTCTTTTTAAAATGTTCCTTCTCCCCTCTGGCTCTGCCCTCCTTCACCCATAGACTCATCAATGTCCTCAGTCAGTGAACATTACCTCATAGTTAGAAACTGCCCAAAGGAAGGGAGGTGACACAGGCCAGCGCTTTACTCCTGGATACTGGGCTGGGGTTGTCCTATACGTGCCTTGATGAGATGCAAACTGACCTGCTCCTGGAGCACTTTGTCTGGATCTGTTTAAGCCATAAGAACACATTTTTGGAAATATTACATACTGAAGCCTCATAACCATGCACATGACATTACAACAAACATAATAATAATGCTCACCACATCATGAGCATTCCAAGGACGTATGACCGCCTTTGCTTTAGACAATAGACTATACACCAAGGATCAGCAAGCCCCTCAAAAATGGCATGGGGGCCAAAACTGAGCGGCATGTGGCGCTGTGCAGGCTGCCCTGCTGCTCCTGCTCCCCCAGTGCTGTGTGGCCTGGGGCTGCAACAGCCCTGTGCCATGGTTTCTGCCACTGCTGGGCAGGGCTAGAGGGGAGTGGAGCCTGTCAGCCAGCCCAGAGCCACCGCTGCTGGTGGGAGCCAGCCTCAACACTGTTCCCTCTAATTACTTGTAGCTTGTGTGCACAAACAATTTCTTTGTGTGTGCAAAACATTTCTTTGTGAGCACCAATATTAGCACTATTGAATTTTTTTATGCGCACTTTATTTTTTTGTGTGCATGTTTCATGGCCTGTGTGTGCACGCACACGCGCACAGCTTAGAGGGAACAGTGCCCTGGAGGCTGCCTGCTGCTGCTGCCAGGGGCAGGTGCTGGCCCCAACCCTGACCCAATCCCCAGAGGCCGCCAGCCCCCAACACCTGGAGCCTGCCCACTGCTGCTGGTGGGGCTGGGTGCTGTCCCTGATCCTGAACCCCGGAGGCCACCCACTGCTGTCTGCAGGGGGGGGGGGTGCTGGCCCCAGTCCTCAACCAGAGGCCTGGCCCCACCCCCTTTTGGTCCTGCCCCTGGCTCTCAATGAGAGAGCAATGAGCAGGGCTTGCAAGAGGATCAGCAAAGGTTGCTGACCCCTGCCATACGCACACACAAAAAACCACCAAGTCAGGCTCATGGCAGCTCTGCTAATCAGATTCTGCATCTGCTCTTTTCCATCCTCTGCTATGCTCCCTCAACTGTGCGGCCCCATAGAGTGTTCCCTAGCTGCAGGTGCCACATCTCATGGAGTCCAAGACAGCGTCCAAGGAGCAAACAAGAGAATCTCTGGCTAAGAGCTGGACTTGTGGGTCTTGTGATCTAAAGGCTTCACAAGGAATCCCCACTTCACTCAACAAGATCTTCCGCAGGACTTGAAACGCAGCAGGAAGGGAGTGGGAAAGGCTCTGACTGGAAGATCTGCAATTAAACAAATAGCTGCAGAGTAATTTCAGGGCTAATTCTGCTTCTATTCCAACGCATACAATTCAGTGTTAGAAAAAAGTGGCTACTTCTGGGATTATGTGTTACATAGATCTCACGAGGTCCCTTCCAGCCCTATGATTTGATTTGATAAGTGATTTGATTTGATAGAACACTTCCTGTCAGCAAGCCAGTTGTCAGTCAGTTGTCGTATCCTTATCAGCATTCCCTGCCCCTTTTTGACATTGTCTTTGAGTGCTGGGGCAAGAGAATCAAGGCCCTCCCAGAAATAGAGGCTATCCTCCTCAGCTGAGAAGGAGGAGCTATTGGACCTAAGCTGTGAGCAAATTCTGGGGAAAATAAATGAAAAAATAGGGACAGGAGTGAAAATTAAAGGCTGAAAAGCAGGGATCCAGAAGGGGACACTGAGCAAAGAACTGCTGACACCCATTGCTCCTCAGAGGTGGCTAAGGAGTCAGTGGACGGCACCCAGAGGGACACACAACCAGTACCTCACTGTGAAGGTGTTGGAAATGGGTTCGTCTTCGAGCGCTGCTCGGATACATTCAGTATTAGGTGTCTACGTGCCACAGTGCACAATTGGCTGGAACTTCTTTTAGCCTTAGCCTGTCAGGACAGGGCTGGCAGCCACCGCCCTCTGGCCATATATATGGTCCCAGCCCCGCTCGTCCCCAGTTCCTTTTTTTCTGCTCTCAGCGATGCTTACGGAACAGACTGTTATTGCTTTATGCAAGGATCTGTCTCTTTGTTTTGTTTTACGTGTATTTTCACTGGAAGATCTACCTGTGGACTTCAGTGGTGCTCCCACCGTGTCCTTCCAACAGAAACCCGAACATGTTGGGAGGGTTTCTTAATGCCCGTGTGAGCTTCACTGGGTGTATTATGCTCTGTTAGGAGGTCTTAAGTGAAGGACTCAGCAGCGAACAAAGGCTGCATAGTGCGCCTGGGAACGGGCCCCGCAGCTGATGCTAGGAATTTGCTGGCTCCGCTCACCAATCTCCAGCTCTGAAAAAATGCCATGACCACTGGAGAATTCTCCTCACATGCAGTTGCTTCCAGACATGTACGCCCTGGAGCCTTGGTGGGAACCCGGAGGTCACAGGGGTATGCGAAGCAGGCACATCATGCTCCGCAAAAAAAAAAACCCAAACCCTCTAGCCCTCTGGGCCAAGGGCAGGATGCCTACACCCTGACAACTCCTTCCCAGTCGGGCACACTGAAAGGGGACACTCCCATGTCGCTACCCCAAGAGCACTCCTCATCTGTGTCAACTTACAGTGGATCGGGGAGAAGCTATTGCAGGATGATGCACCCCACCCCCTGGGTGGCGGTTAAGAGGGCAAGCTCATCCCCCTTTGCCCTCTATCTTCTCCTGCCTTAACCCCCCAGGCAGTGCCCCCTTTATATCGGGGCCATGCTCTTCAGACTTGCCTGTGAGATCCTCAAGTCTCACTGTAGGGGTTTTTGCCTGGTGGCCCACTGCCTCTTCACCCAGTTTGGAGATTGTGCCGTTTGTGGGTAGCCGTGCTGATAGCGGAGAAAGTCCAACTCTGCCCACCTTCCGCAATATGGCTAGCAGTCACTAATACTGAACGTATCCGAGCAGCGCTCGAAGAAGAACGGTGGGTTACTTACCAGTAAACGTCCTTCTTTGAGATGGGCTGCTTGGATTTGTTCAGTCCCCTCCCGCCGTCCCTGCTACTTGGAGTTAGTGATTAATGGGAACTGGGGAGGAGCAGGGCTATGGTCATATATATGGCCAGGGGCCGGTGGCTGCCAGCCCTGTCCTGACAGACTAAGGCTAAAAGAAGTTCCGGCCAATCCTGCGCTGTGGCATGTAGACACCTAATACTGAATGAATCTGAGCAGCCCATCTCAAAGAAGGACATTTACTGGTAAGTAACCTAAACCTACCGTTGTGTGAGATAATCCCACTCTGCTGCTGTTATGGACCCGGTCTCTGAAACTAGCTTCCGGGTTCTGAGGAGGTCCTAGTCAAGGACTGGCCAGAGAGCTCTTGGGGAGACCTCAGAGGGGGATAAAACAGCTGCCACTTGTGCGGGGGCCCTTAAAAGCAACAGAAAAAGGTATGCACCAGCATGTTCCATGCTGCACTATTGCACTGTAAAAGGAGTCTCTACTGAACCCGGCTGTGTATGCAAACCAGGCCCTGTCTGCCCTGCACCAGAGGAAAGTGCAGGACACTCACAGCGCAGCCCTAGCTGGGAAATCTTCAGGAACCTGGTCAGTGGTCACCGTCCCTGGGGTCAAGCTCAGGGGAATGAATCAGTACCAAAAGCACAGACTGAACCAGCAGCCTCTGTTGAAAGAAAAAGGCACCAGAGCAGCCTTGGCTACCTCCAGAACTGATCAGACCTCCTGGCCTCTAGATTAATCTATTTCTTTAGTGGGGAGGGATGTACATGCCCAGATAGCAGGCAGGACGGTTGTGCTTTTCTATGGTTTGCGTCCCATTCGATACTCAGACAAAACCAGACGTTTTTTCCCAGTGTGGGACAAGAGATGCCATTAGGAAGAGCATGTCCGCCACCCCTGACAGTGGGACCTTGCCTCCAAGACCACAGAAAGCAGGGCAAGGGGGTGCGTGTGTCTAAATGGCGGTGCTGTGTGGCATGATCTTGCATGCACCATGCGTCAGCAGAGGCAGGCCCACCCCATTGCTGGAAGCGGAGTGTCAGGTGTCCTCTAAAAGCATGACAGACTAGTGCACCCCTTGGGTCCCTAGAGAGCAGGTGGGACCCCACCTTCCCCACACCAGCCCATCAAGATAACAGAGGTGGGCAGAGGAGACTGCCAGACAGATGACTTGGCCTGCAAGGGACACCCCAGGGAGGGGCGACTGCAGGAATCGTCTCGGGCTCTGACTGCCGGCGGGGCAAGTTCCCCGGAGCCCGGGGCCGGCTTCGCTCCCCGCCGGCGCTAGAGGGCTCTGGCTATGGCTCAGCCGGGGAGGCGCCGCTGCCTGCCCAGGATATCACGTTGAGCTTCCTGGGTCAGAGCCGCCGCCGCCTCCATTGTGATCGCGGAGATCGCGCAGATCCGCGGGGACCGGAGACCCCTCGTGCCCGCCCCGGGGGCACCTCCGCCGGCCCCAGCTCCCGGCCGAGCCGCAGGTGAGCGGAGACCCGGGGCCGGCAGGAAAGTGACTCTGCGCCCGCCCCGTCGGGGCCCCCGCGGCCCGGAGCTGCTGCCCCCGGCACCGGCACGGCGGGGCCGGGAGCGGGCGTGCTAGCCACCGGCTCCCAGCGCATCCCGGCTGGGCTGGGACCAGGAGCAGAGAGAGGAAAAGCCAATTGCTGGCCCCGCGCTTCTGGGGAACCAGCTGCCCTGGGGACAGCATCACAGGGATGCCCCCAGCGTGGTGTTAAAATGAGTGGGGCTCTGTGAAGGATTGGCACTGGAAGAAAGGGACCAAGAATTTAACATTGTTCCCAAGGCGCTCTAAGTTGAAGAGCTGTTTTGATTTTCCAGCTGGCGATGGGGCGCAACTGAGCTTACAGAGCTGAAGTGTGATCTGGGGGAGCCAGTGGCGGAAGATGTCACCCAGGAAATCCAAGAGGACTGTGAGCCAGATCCCGGAGGAGGGCACTCCTTGTGAGAGCCAGTGCTGCCCAGAGGAGCCGGTGCCTCAGCTCATAGAGAAGAGACCAGTGAAACTCCTCCAAGGAATTAAGAAGAGAAAGGATTTTGTGGTGCATCAGGGAACCCAGACTGAGGAGAGCCCCAACATTTGCATCGAGTGTGGGAAGAGCTTCACGCAGAACTCCAGCCTCATCAACCACCGCAGAACCCACACAGATGAGAAGCCCTACAAGTGCCCTGACTGTGGTAAATGCTTCGGTGTCAGCTCCAGCCTCAGCCGGCATCAGCGCATTCACACAGGCGAGAAACCCTATGCCTGCCCTGACTGTGGGAAGAGCTTCAGCGACAAGTCCAACCTAACCCAGCACCAGCGTGTCCACACAGGTGAGAAGCCCTACAAGTGTATTGACTGTGGGAAGAGCTTCAGCCGGAGCTCCCACAAGAAGAAGCACCTGAGACACCTGGTGGGCAAGAGACCGGGCAAGTGCTCATCACCCCAGCAGCGTGAGGGCACTGGGGGCAAAGCCAAGGATGCCAAGGCCAGGAGGAAGGTGGAGGTGCTGAACACATGCACTGAGTGCTGGCAGAGCTTCAGTCAAAATGCAGATCTCATCAAGCACATGAGGATCCACACAGGCGAGAAGCCTTTCAAATGCACCGACTGCGGGAAGAGTTTTAGCGTCAGCTCCAACCTCTTTCGGCACCAGCGCATCCACACTGGGGAGAAACCCTACACGTGCTCTGACTGTGGGAAAAGCTTCACTGACAAGTCCACTCTCACCCAGCACCAGCGCATCCACACGGGCGAGAAGCCATACATCTGTACCTTCTGTGGGAAGGGCTTCAGCCACAGTTCCCATCACAAGAGACACGAGAAAATCCACAAGGGCGAGAACCCACTACTGACCTTCCCCACCCACACGTTCTGAACAGCTGAACGTTTGGGGATCATGCAGGGATCAATGTGAGCTCTGCCAGGGGACAGCTGTCTGCATGGTGGGGATTTGTCTTCTGGAAGTAGGAACTCCCACAGAGATTTCATAGATGTTAAGGACAGAAGGCTATCTAATCTGACTTCCTGCATAGTACACGCCTGAGAATTTCCACTAATGAATCTTGCATCTAGTCCAATAACTTGTGGTTGAGTGACAAAGCATGTCTTACAAAGAGACAGCCAAAACTCCAAGTGAGGGAAAATCAACCACAGCCTTTGAGATCTTTTCCAGTAATTCACTACAAACCCTTAACATCTTACCTCTTTATTTTCAGTTTGAACATTGCTGACATCAACTCACAGCCACTGGAACTTTGTCTGGTACAGTATAAAGCCCTCTGGTATCAGCAATATGATCCTCACATAGGTACCTATAGGCTGTGATTAGATCATCTTTCACCCTACTCTGCAGTAGACAGACTTCTGTAAATTTTCTCTCACTAAGGTATGCCGCAGATCATTCTGCCTATGCCTTCTCTGGATCTCTCCAGTTTTGCAACAGCATTTTTAAAGCATGGATGCCGATCTGAATAGTGCCCTCCAAAAGGGTCTCTCATCTGTAGGATCGGAGCAATCGTCCTACTGCCATAGCCTGTCTCCAGAAGTGGCTATCAGCACCTACCTCAGAGGACGGTGTGATCTCCCATTAGGGAAAGTTTCCCAGGAGTCTACTCACAGGGGAGAACTGCTGCGTGTTTCCAGGAAATGGGTGGTTGGCTTCTGATCTTTACATAAGCATCACCTAGAAATGTTTCTCCTAGCTATTATAACTAGGAACAATATTTCTGTCCTTCATAGCAGCGTCTAATGTGAATGCTACTGTTGTCCTCCATAACAACTTGTGGCAGTGATTTCCATAGTTTATATGTTGTGTATGTTCATCAGTTTGAAATTTTCTGTTTCTCAGTGTCATTGTCTGTTCCCTTTTTCTTGTATGAAGAGAGAGGGGAAATAGGAGCCCCTTCTCTTGTTTTATACACTCTTGCCATATCACCTTCTTTGACACGGTTCCAGTCTGGGCAGTCTCACTTCATATAAAAGGCTTTTCCAGGGTTTTAATAATTACTCTTGTCACGCATCCTGGAATATGTTCCGTTTCCCCTCTGCTCTCTTTAAGATGGGGTGACTAGAACTGTACATACCGTCGATTCATATAGTGGCATCAGAATATTCTCAGTGTTATTTTCTATCTAATTTTGTATGTCTTGTGTGTGTGTCTCTTTGTTAACCACTGCTGCACATTGAGCAGAGCTGTTCATTCAGCAGTTCACCAAGACTTGTACGTGTCTTTATCCTGACATGTTACCAGCATTTGTGTATGAGTAGCTCATCTTGTTGCTCTTAATTGGCCATGTAGTGCCACTATTTTTAAGCAGTGTTCCCTGATCAAGTGAATGGAGAGTTATAAAAAATATCTAATCTGCCTATAGTAGGGTTTTTATAGTGCCCATCACCATAGTATCTAAGTACTTCCTAGACAAATTGAATCTTCATTAAAGAAAATGAAGGCATGCAGTTGTCCAGTGCATTACCTCACACTTAACTGCACTGAAGTCCATCCGCCATCACACCCTCTGAAGGCTCTCATCCTCCTTTGTACGTGACTAACCCTCAATAACTTTGTGTCATCTTCAAATGTTTCCATCTTGCTGCCTACTCTCTTCATTGGCTCAGTAATAAATACATTAAACGTGGGTTCTCAGTCAAGGCCTGGGGCGCCCTCTTCATCGCTTTGCTGTGAAACCTCTTTGGACTCCTCTTTGTCCCAAGGCAGGGGTGAGGCCCTAGGCGGCAGTCAGAATCCTAAGCTTGTTATTTGCTTGACAGTTGACCTTAGAGTCCCTAGTTGAGATCAGGTGCCATTGCACAGGGGCTGAACGTATGTGCTGAGGGATGGTAAGTTCACAGGTTAAATGGACGAGACAGCAGAGGGAGAGGGGAACAGCTGTAGCAGTGTCTCACTGAAAATGGCTGCAGTGGTGCAGTGCAGACACAGTTAATCCACTTCCATGAGCAGTGGAAGCCATGTCAGCTCTCCTGTGAGAGTTGTAGCACAGACTAGGTCAGGATATAGTGTAGTCTTGGCCAGAGATCCAGAAAAGGGTAAGAGACTTGGCCAAGGTCAATGGTAAGATGTTTTGGGAGTCCTGAGTGAAATTACTCAGAGTCCCATCCTTAATTAGTCTTACTGCGATTGCCTCCTTAAAAACAAAGGATGTATTTAAAATAGGTTGTTAGAGTAAACCCAAAGAATCTAATTGCATGACATATCTAGATTTAAACTGCTTGTAAACTAGACTAGATGATGACAAGTTCCAGCAAGGTAGCCAGGTTAGTCTAGTTCAGTAAAACAGTGAGGCACTCTGAGAAGAATAAAAGGAAAATATGTTGATTTCGAGAAATCAGTGCCCTTTCCCCTTCTCTATAAAGAAAAGTTTTACCAGTAATAAAAGTTTTACTGTTAAACCAGTTTAACCACCATATGGACAGTTTTAGTCCTGTATGTACAGGAGTGATCTTTTCAGCTTATTTTAAACTTTTCCTAAGCAAGCAACATAAACTAAGCCAGAAAAAAAAAAAGCCACTTCAACTACAATAGGTGTCTCTTGAGCAGTGATTCCCAACATTTTCTTTGCTGTGGCACACCTTGCTATCTTTAATTAATTTGAAACACACCACAATATAGTTTCAAAATTAACTCATTAATATTCATGAGCCAATGAGCCAATCCAGAGCTCTCTGAGTAGTTTTTCAAAAAATTCTGTGGCACACCTGCTCAGGCCCGATGGCAGACCTGTGTGCCATGGCACACTGATTGGGAAACACTGCCCTAGGGCACAATAAGCAAGCTGGGGTAAATTGACACCCTAGCTTACACCAAAAAAAGTTTTCCTGTGTAGATGAGGCCTGACATGACAATTTATCAGAGCCCAGCTACCAGCCATCCAACTCTTTTTAACCCAGGCCATTTTCCTGCTGGGATCTGTGTTTTAAGACCCTTCTCAGTGTTTGATCATCAGCCATTGACAGCCCTCACAAAGGCAATTACCCAGTTGTTGTGGTTTGTTTGCATGACAGGCAGATCTCCGTCCCTGTCCCCAGCTCCTTTGTTCTCAGATCCACAAGAGGTGTCTGTTACACATTCATCAGGGTTGCTAATTAACCTTCCAAATGGATAGCTTGGGTCAGATCCATTCAACATCTCTCTGTCTGCATTTAGGAATGTAGCCAAGAGATGTTCATAATATAACTCCCTATTATATATTATTGGTATTGGATAAGCATCTGGGGGCCCCAACTGAGACGGGGCCCCTTTCTTCTGGGCACTGTACAGACACATAAAGAATACGTGTGTATAGGAATTCCCAGATTACAGCAGATCATGCATCAGCGGAATATGCAAGAATCTCCCGCAATGAGCGGGTATAGGCTCATCGGTCACTAGAAGTTTTCTTTTAGCTCTGAATCATTTGGTTATGTCCCAAAGCATGGGGTTTATTATCCCTTCCAAAACCTGTTTGGAGATTTTTAGTATTTACTATTGATAGTCTTGTCTGTACTGTATTTAGAACATATTATCCAAATAGACAAGGAAAGGGAAACGGTTCTGTTCTGTGTATGACACTGGACAGTCAGGAGCAGAGTCAAGAACATATTTGTCATTGCTTCATTCATCAGACCACTCTGCTTCCCACTCATCACTCAGAAGTCCGCTGCCAACCTGGGTTTGAAAACTGACCACCAAGTTCTGCCCCTTTCCAGCATCTAGTCCATGACATACTTCACCACTCACCACACAGCTTTTCAATTTTCTTCATGGCTTCCTGAAGAAGCTTTAGCAAAGGCTTTCTTTCTGGAAGTCTGGATAAAGGACATCTGTCTTTTCTTCATTCACCATTCGGCTGAGGCAGCCAAAGAATCCCAGCTGGTTTTCCTTTGGTCAGACCCCCACATAACATTATCTAGGTGATTGTTTTAATGATTTTTTCAACCCATGTAGCTGATACAGAAGCTGATCTATAATCTCTCACACCTTTCAGCCCCTCCTTTATAGAAGGCATCTTGTATGGTTTTAAATTATATTTAGTTTGGCCAGCAGCTGAGCTGCATCCTTCATACTTTGGGATGAAGTGCCAGTGTAGCGTAAAGTAAACTGTGTTTGTTCCAGAACCATCCTCTTTTTACACCTCGGTCTCTGACAGTGCCTTATCTTTCCTACCTGCACAGGGAGCTCTCACAACACTCTCTGGGGAGCGTGGAGCCAAGTGCAAAGAAACCCCTACCTTTCCTACAATGTCCTTGCCCTCCGTGACAGCTTCTGTTGCACCCACATGATGAAACAGCTGTTCCCCAGTTGTGGCACATGGAAGTCTGGCATTTGGTCCAGACATCTAGCTGCACCTAGATAGGGGCAGCTGTTTTAGTCTAGTTCAGCAAAATAAACAAGGAGCCTGATGGCACTTTTAATGACTAACACATTTATTTATTGCACAAGCTTTTGTGGGAGAAAATCCCACTTCATGGGATGCTTGAAGAAGTGGGATTTTCTGCCACAAAAGCTCTTGCCATAAATAAATGTGTTAGTCTTTAAAAGTGCTACCAGATTCCTTGTCTGTTTTCCCATGCTTATGTCTCACTTTGGGCCTGCCAGCTGTGATGCTTCTATGGTGAAGGAGAGTCTGGCAAGCCTTCAAAAATAACTGGGAATAAGGAGGAGGAGTCAGGCTAGCTGCTTCTGTAGTTAGGGGAGCTGGAAATGAAAGTAGGGTCAGAGAAGGAAAGGAGTTGTGGGGGCTGGGCTATGAGATAGGACACAAGACAATCTGTTAAGTGTGGAAAGATTCAAAGGTCTGAGATCTAATAAGCCAACTCAATCCTGCAGCCTTCTTACTTCTGGTGTTAGTGAAGAATTTCTGATTATTTGTCTTTGACTCCCCGGATTTCCTTTTCGCCCTCCTAATTTCCACCTCACCATTTATGTTCTTTTCTGTTGGCTGCACATGGACTAGCTTTATACAGTATGACTGATTCTATGACTCCTGCTGAGCACAAATAAACTCTTCCTCACATTTAACCTTACTGGACTGGTTTCACTAGATTTTTAGCTTATTTCTTTGGGAGGTGGCTCAGGAAGTTGGGGAATGGAACGTGAGTACTTTCCCCCCTGGGGCCACTGGCTCCGGTTGGGTCCCCAGAGTGAAGGAATGGGCCGGCTTGGTGTGGAGAAAGGGATATGGCTCTCTTCTGCTCTGCGGGGGCAATAGCTTCAGTTCAGTCCAATTGGCTGAAGAATTGTGATTAAAGTGACTCACACTATCATGTCTGTGTTTTAGTAAACATCATTATCAAAGAGTAACACAGAGCAAACTCACAGAGGGTAGCCTTCTTACAAACTGCATGCCACATCTTGCTAATTTTCAGAGGAACAGATGTCGCTGAGTGCCCTAAGTTAAGATGACTGCCATTCCCCCCTTGCAGGTGTCATAGAGATTAGCTAGCAAAGAGTGCCACTGCCTCCCATTGTTTCCAGTGGGGTGGAAGCTGTCTGCCTGCAGGAAAATCAGCTGTCTGCAGTCCACCATGTCATTAGGGGGCAGATAGGAACACAGGGGGCAGAGAGGAATGGTGGAGTCAGGGGAAGGGAGAGGGCACAAGCAAACTGGGGGGTGGGGGGCAATGTTCCCTCTAATTACTTGTAGACTGTGTGCGCAAACAATTTCTTTGTGTGTGCAAAAACATTTCTTCGTGAGCACCAATATAAGCGCTATTGAATTTTTTTGGGCGCACTTTATTTTTTTGGGTGCACAGGCTTCATGACCTGCGTGCACGCATACACGTGCACAGCTTAGAGGGAACGGTGTGGGGGGAATGGTAAAGACAATAGTTTCATAAAAAAACAACAAGGAGTTGTGTGGCACTTTAACAGATTTATTTTTTGCATGAGCTTTCATGGGAGAAGATCCCACTTCCTCAGGCTCTAAGGTCAGAAGGGACCAATCTGATCATCTAGGCTGACCTCCTTACCATTCAGGCCACAAAACCTCAAGCAGTTGTGTGGCACTTTAAGACTAACAGATTTATTTTTTGCATGCGCTTTCGTGGGGGAAGATCCCACTTCCTCAGATGCTTCAAAGATCTTCGAAGCATCTGAGGAAGTGGGATCTTCTCCCATGAAAGCTC